>JBBYHM010247682.1:0-21914 GCA_038381775.1 Adansonia rubrostipa | reverse complement strand
AAGTATTACGCAAATTTACTTATGCTCTATTATAATAAAAATGTATCTTAGTTTTATTTATAGATATAGATTTATAAGTTGTTACATGCTAATTTCCTGTAATAATAAACTATCATATAACATCAAAAATATTTTATTTTATTAACTTGTGTGACACACGCAAATGCATATAAGATTTTATTTTCAAAATTAAAAATAAATAAATAATAAATTGTAATATTGAATAATTACAAATTAATGACATAACTACGCTATTTTTTTAATATTATAATTCATGTTATTTCTTGCAATCAAGTTATTATTTTAATGTTGATTCAATGAAAATAAAAGAAATCATTCCTTAAAGCAATCTACTACTTATTCAACCGAAAAAAATGTCTATGTAACAAAATTTTTTCTTTCTTTTTTTGGGAAAATAAGAAAAGAGCAGATGGTTTTAAAAGATTTGGGAAAGTGGATAGTTTTTTATATACGTGAGATATTTAAAGGCGAGTGAGTTTTTTTTTTTTAAGTATATATTAAAATTAAAAGTTAAATTACCTTTTAAATACATTTTTATTTATTTATATTTGACTTTAAATTGGTTATTTTGACATTCTAGTGATTGAATTGGTTTCCGGTTGAATAACTCAATTACTCTTTTTATATTAATAGAAAGACATCTTTTTGTGTTTGTTATTGCTTAAAATGCATATAAACATTAGGTAAATTATTAATTTAATTATTCAATTATTTTTTAGTTTCTGCTTTTATCATCTAATTTAAAAAGATTGTTTTGATCGCCAAGGTTTTGATCATTTAGCCATTAAATGTTAACAATTGTTGTTTTATCATATGAGATACCAGGCCAAAATTAATTAAACATAAAAAACTACAGAAATTGTTAGTTTCAAACCTTTGAGTGATCAAAAAATATATATATATATATTTTACAAATATTGTTGATTCATTTATTTTAAATTCGATAATCAAAATAAAAATTTTCGAAAATTAAGTAAAAAATGTATAATTTATGAATAAAATTATACTAATAATAATATAATAAATTTTTGAAAGTGAATTAAGGAAGTTAATAATATCCTAAAAGGCAAATACTAGTTGGTTTTATTCATTCATCTATTGCCTATTAACGTGTGCGATTGATGTCACTCGTTTCGTGCATTCGTAACCTTCCCTTAATTTGTGTTGAAAAAAGGAACCAATATTCAAGAAAATTACAAAATATTTGTATGAACCTTTAACAAGAAAAAGAAAAAATCAAAAGCTGCCTCAAAGTTGAATTCTTCTTTAGAGATACGTAACACCGATTAAATTAAAAACTGAATTATTCAAAGAAAAAACAAAAATAATAGTTCATTTATATATCATATAAAATATGCTAAACACAGACCACAAGATACGCTGCAAATCATTTTATATTGAAAACAAAGCGGCAATCATCAGTTTAAGGGGAAAAAAATAAAATAAAATCTCCAAGGGATATCGACCTAATTAAAAATTAAAATTTCAATTTGGAGATGTCAAGTTCAAATTTTAAAATGGGAAAGAGCCATGTGTAGTTCAAAATCATAATAATATATATGCTTATATACATATTTTTATAAATTATGTTCTTCAAACTTTTATTTTTTAAAATTATTTTTATTCATTACTTATGTCCAACATATATTTGAAAATGGATATTGAATATGATCTTCTAAATATAATAAAAATTAAAAAGATTAAAAATACCCGTATCGTATATTCACATACAAATTCAGATAACATGATTTATATTGTTATTTGTTAAGCATTCAACTTTATTCGGACGTTTGGTTATTTTTGCACACCAAAATGAAGGGAAAAAATTGATATATTATAACTAGCCTGTAATTCCTTTAAAAAAAAAAAAAGATTTCCAAAATGATTTATCAATATGATGTATGAGTTTAATTTTTAAAATATATATATATATATATATATATACACATCAGCGTAAATAATTTAAAAAAATATATATATCAAGTTGGCATGTTGAGACTAATAAATCAACATTGATTACAAACTGTGTAATATTTTTACAACAAGTGCCTCTTCCATGCTAAGACAAGAACGGTTGAAAAGGGAGTAAAAAATATTTGCCCACAAAGGTTAACGTAGTTGGGAGGGTACCGTATATTTTTTAATGAAATATTGAATAGACCGAGTTAATACGTAAAGTATGTCTTTTGAGATCATCTATCGAGAAAGGGATTAGATTCAGACAAAACTTAAGACTGTTTCTAATTTTATTACTAAAAGAAACTAAAAAAAAAAAATAGTGTAGTTTGCCAAGATTAATGAATTTTTTTTTCTTAAATGTGATTGTTTCATAGCAGGTTGGTTTGCTGGTATGTTATATATATGGCACTTTTCCAGAAAGTTAGATCGATTCAGTGATAGGATTCAAGGATTAATAGCTTCTTTTAGATAAGGTCAATCTGCTGACACTTTGTTATTGGGACTCTCAAAATAGACCAAAACCGAACCCAATTGATCAGTTGTCCCAACCTAGGTACAACCCAGGGGGACCTTGCTGTTCAAATCAGGTGGCAAACCTTTAGCATTCAAGACTAACTATATAATGCAAACAACCACCTAAAACATTAAGAGCTTAGCCACCTAGCCTCTTGCCAAAGGCCAGAAAAATGTGCACCGTTAGTCTTTTATGGCTTTGCTTCCCAACGATTCAACTGTAGTTGATCATGTGGAAAAGCATTTGAAGCTGGTAATAACATCCAATTTCTTTATGCTAGAATGAAAATTATGTTCTAGTGTCCATTTATTTTGCTTGAAATGACTTTCAAAAAATGTATCATATTTTTTGGCGTTTGTTTATAGAAAATAACTTGGTCAATAAAAAATAATTTACGGGTCAACGAAAAATGACAACTCAACTGTAGTTGCCATGTACAGAAGCATTGGTACTGTTAATAACATTCGATTTATTGTTGTGAGAATGAAAATTATGTTTTAGGGTAATTTCTTTCGCAGAAAATAACTGTCAAAAAATATTTTTCGCATATTTTGGTGTTATTTCACGAGAAATTAGTTTGGTCAATAAAAAATGGCTTACAAGTCAATGGAAAATAAGATATAAAATAATTGTGGTGGTGATTTTTTTACTATATTAAAAAAATTAAAATTGATCAATAATCAAAAGATATATATGTTCAGTAAAACTAATAGTCGCATTAATCTTGAAACAAAGAATAATCATTAAAAACGTTAAACTATTATTGACTCATTATTGGGTTTTTAGACCATGAGGCATTCAAAATAGGAAAAAGTCTATTTTTACCCTTGTGCCTAGGCCAAGTAACCAAAAAACCCATGCTATCACTTATGCCTTTGGGGTTTTATATGTTTGTCACAAGATTACACTGTTACATTTTCAAGATAAATAACCAAGGTAATGTCTATTTTTACACTACGTACTTTCACCTGTGTGATACTTACCTTCCTATGCTTTGCAGCTACATTAGCATTTTCTATCAGTGTTATCTCTTTTTGTCTAACAACCAAATGACATGGGATACATGTATTAGGAAAAAAAAGAACAAGAGTTAAGTGTCATATAGGCGAAAGTATAGAGGTGAAAATAGACTCCATCTTTTAAAATAATTATTATTTAAGATACAATTGAAGAAAATACACATCATATGATTAGGAACGAAATTGTTATTTGTTAAATTTACTAAGGCTATTCTAACCTTAAAACTAGTGTTTGAATCATCACATTGCTTCGGCTTTATTATTTACTTAAGGACAACTTTTAAAGTAAGATATAAAAATAAAAACACGAATTCAACATGAATACATAAATCTAATTCATTACATAAAAATTATATGTAAAAAAAGATGAATAAAAAAAATTTAATTCATTTAGACATATCTATCACTTATTTTAATATTGAGAAATAATAAAATAATAAAATATAAACTAACAATTTATCCACATCATTTAACATGCTTTTTCTTTTTTATTATTTAATCATCATAATATTTTTTCTTTTGCTTAACCTTAAGTTAAAAAAAAAGGTCTATTTATACAAACCAATCTCATATTATTATTTAAATATTTTAATTTTTATCGATAAATTTTTAATGTAATAATTTAAATAACAAAAAAATTAATATAACCTTATTTAAAAAAACATAAAGAACTAATCATTATACAACATGTGATATAAAACTAAAGTTATTTGAATAGTATCACACTTGAACACGATATGGAAAATAACTAAAATATGGCAAAACAAGAAAAATAACATGATCATGATACAAATTTATGAATGTTTTCAAATGTATAAAAAATACGAAATTGATAGTTATTTGAATAATATTAATTAAAACTAGTATTTCAGACATGACACGAACACGATATAGAAAATAATTAAAATACAATGCAATATGAAAAAAATAATACTAACACGACGTGAATGCACTAATGTGTAAAAATCTCTATAATATAATCTATTAATGTATTAAAATTTATATATGTAATACTTGAATAAAATTATAACGTGAAACAAAAATCTAGATACAATACATGCTAATTTTAAAAAATATAACAATTGCTTACCACAAACAACAAGCTATTATCCCTTCAATTTTTCAAACAATTGAGGCTTTAAGTTTCAATTCATGTTATATGACAGTTTCAGACACAACAATAATACCAAAAAAATAAAACCTAAAGCAAAATATATAATGACAAAATAACACTAATATTACGAGTACATATGCATGGCATAAAGCATAATATAAGAAGTACCATTTGGTGCTAAAGCACAAAATATAGTATGCATAGCCTTCGTATTGAGTTTTGCCATCTTGGTGTCTTGCTCATTCCACTCATCTTCTGCTTTTGGCACCATACTTTTTCCAGTTCTTGTCTTTGGGATAAATGGTCTATTTGTGATCATGTTTAACACCTTATAGTCATTGGCTTGTGTAACAAGCCTCATCCTTTTTTTCCAATAAGAATAGTTGTCACCATTGAAGATAGGAGCTTTCATGGAGTAAGCTTCAAGACCCATAGAATTTAAGCTTCACTCAAAGGCCATAAGGCATACTTGTAGACACCTAATTTTGTCCAGACCTTTTTCCCTACAATCCAAAATATTTGAGACTAAGCACTTAGCGACCACTTGGTGGTGGTAGTTTTTCTAAGTGTGAAATGAACATTTTCAAGACCTATTTAGTCCTATCTAAATGACTGCATGTGCATGTGACAAAATTAGTGTCATTTTAAGGGTCATGAAAAGTAAATCTTGAATAAAAAGACAAATATAAAGGTAAAATAATTAACTTTTAATCTTATACTTGCTAAATTTTGAAATTTATTTTTGAAGATGTTATCATGATTAAATTTTTAACTTTTAGGAATTTTTGAGAATTTTTTGTAAAACTTGAAAGTTTACTGTCATATATTTTTATTGATACTCATAAAATATTTATGCCGATATGCATTTTAAAAATTTTGAAATATTGAAGGAAAAATTCATTTTGGATTTTATACCACAAGGTTTCAAGTTGTCCATTTTTGTAATTAATTTTGAATTTTTTACAGTACTGCGAGTATCATATTTGTGAAATTTTTCCCAGTAAAATTTTTTCTGGCTTTTAGATTTTCATCTTTATTATTTTTATAAATTAATATTTTTATTAATATGTTGGATAAAATTCATTTTTATAGCATTTAAACATATTTTTGAAATTTTTCCTACTTTCAAGATACAGAATTTTCTACTCCGTAAATTTTTTTGAGATTTTTATGAGTTTATAATTTTTAAAATTTTTCAAATATTATTATTTAATTCATATTAATTTTTTTAAAAAATTCATTGTATTTTATGAGTTTTTCATTTTTTTAGAATTGTTTCTGTTTTTAAGATACAGAGTTTTCTATTCTGTAAATTTTTAGAGGGATTTTTCTAAGTTTAAAATTTTTAAAATTCTTCAAATATTATTGTTAAATTCATAGTGAATCAGTTTGTAAAAATTCAAATTATTTTATGAGTTTTGCATTCTTTTCACATATAACAATATTTCCTGTAAGGATTTTTCTCTTAAAATTTTACGAGTTTGTAAATTTTACTTTTTTTTCCTTGAACATTGAAATTGATTTTTTTATTAGATTAAATTAAATTGATCATATGAAATTTTATTTCAAATACATAATTTTAAATTTTTACAATTTAATCCTTTTGATTAATTTTTATGGTATAATTTTATATGATATGCAAATATCATCCAAAATTCTCTAGAGCTTGATAATGTCATGGATGACATAATTCACAAAATGACAAAAATCATTAATTTAAATCAAATCAAAATAAATGAATAATAAATGAAATCAAAATTAAAAAAAAAAGGAAAAGAAAAAGAAATTCCTAGAAATCTCTAGGATAGCTTTGGCCAATGACCTTTTCTCCATGCTTGGCCAACCTTCATCGCGTATAAAGAGGGGATGATTTTCTTCATTTCAAGCTTTTAGGTTTTAGGAAGAAAAACAAAGGAAAAAGCATTAAAATACAAATTTTTTCAAGCTTTTCTAAGGTAAAATTCTTGAAAAATTCTTAATTTTTGTTCATTTCTTGTTTGATTCTTCTTTTTAATGAGCCAAATGAATACTAGTGCTCATGAATTTCGATTCATGTTGAAAAGCCAAGTATGATGACCATGATTAAAGTTTTTTATTTTGTTGTTTCAGTTAATTTTTATTAGAAATAGTTTGATTTTCTTTAAGATTATTTGTTTGTGTGTTGATTTGTATATTGTTATTTTCATGAATACAAGTTTATCTAATTTTTCTTAATATTTTCATGTTGTTTTATATTGATTTATTCATTATTTTTTATATTTTTATGCATATTTTCGTTTGGTAAAAATTATGACATGTATCTAGGTTGATATTTATGCAAATATGTGATGAAAATATTGTTTTTGGTTGAAATATATGTTGATCGAAACTGTTTATGGGCCTTGAATAATTTTTCATGCTTGATTTCATGATATTTAGGACTATTTTGTAAAGTTTGAAACTCTTAGGGCCTAAAAATAATTTTTTCGAATTTTGAAAGCTTTGGAAGATTGATTCCAAGCTGGCTGAATCTGATCTTGATGATTTTGTGATGTTTTGATTTTTTTAGCTTGTTTTGTAATTATAGAAAATTTAGGGGCTCAATTACAAAAATTGCAAAATTTTTTCTATGGCCATTTATGCTTGGCTGATTGCTTTTGGTTATTTGTGAAAGCATTTTCATGCTTAGTTTAACATATTTGAAAATGTTCTATGCATTTTCCATCATTTTGGGATCATTTTGTAATTTTAAAAAGTCTAAGAGCTTATTTGCAAAATTATAAATTTTTTGTTCCAAGGCCATAGATGCTTGGCTGAATTGATTATATGATCTTTGGTATATTTCTATAATTTTTTATGATGAATTTTATTTTTGATTATTGTTTATTTTGTGTAAGGATTAAATTGTAAAGTTTGCAAAGTTTAAGGATTATTTAGAAAAACTTTGCATTTTAGGGTTAATGTGATATTTTTTAGACTTAATAGTATTTTAACATTTCTATTGTCTTCTGTAAGGGTGTAAAAATTATTAAACTTTTCGTATTCTTTCGATTTTTCGTTAGAGTACAAAATATAATTTTAGAAAATTTAGGAACTTATTTGCCAATTTGCAAAATTTTTGCTCTAAGGCCATAGGTACTTGGATGAATTTACTATATGATCTTTGGTATGATTTCCATAATCTTTTGTGATGAATTTTGTGTTTAATTAAGTTTTTATTTTGTATGGGGACTAAACTATAAGGTCAAAAAATTTTAAGGACATTTAGAAAAACTTTGCATTTTAGGATTATTGTGATATTTTTGACATCCTAAGGATATTTTTAACATGCCTTCGGTCTTCTAGAGGGGTGTAGAAATTATTAAAACCTTTTGTATTCTTTTGATTTTTCGTTAGGGTACAAAATATAATTTTGAAAAGTTTAGGGACCTATTAGCAATTTTTGCATTTTAGGTAATTTTTTATGTCTAGGTTACCCATGGATAGTGTAAATGTCATTTCATATAATTCCTAGCCCTTTAGGTTACCATGATACATATATGTTGAAGGTACACTTTAGGTGTATTTTAGTAATTTTTCTAGAACCGAGTCTTATGTGATCACTAGGATACTTGTAGGTTGAACATCAATAGTAGGAGTAGGTTCGTTTGTTTATGATGTCATCTAGCCTTTTAGGTTACTGGGATACTTTTAGGTCGAAGGTACACCTTAATTGTATTTTGATAGTTATCTTAGAACCGAGTCCTTTATAATCCCCAAGATACTTTTAGGTTGAAGGTGCATAATAGAGATAGGTTCATCTTTTATCGAGTCATCCAACCCTCTAAGCTACCAGGATACTTAGATGTCAAAGGAAGACCTTAAGGACATTTTGGTGGTTTATATTAGACCAAGTCTTATGTGATCACAAGAATACTTATAGGTCGAAGGTGTACAGTATGAGTAGGTTTGTTTGTCTATGATGTCGTCTAGCCCTTTACGTTACCGGGATACATATATGTCGAAGGTAAACTTTAGGGGTATTTTGGTAATTTATTTTAAAATCGAATCTTTTATGGTCACCGGGAAACGTATACGTTAAAGGTGAGTGGTAGGATAGTTCATCCTTTTATAGAGTTGTTAAGTTTTTTGGAGTACTGGGATGCGTATATGTCGAATGTACTCCTTAAGGATATTTCATTAATTTATTTTAAAACCAAGTCCTTTAGGGTCACTAGGATACTTTTAGGTCGAATTTGTACTTTAAGGGACATGTTGGTTAAATAGACCAAATTCGGATCCTTAGATTTGTGTTTAGTGCACTTCGTCTAAACCAAGTCTTAGGTTGGTTTTATTTTTATTTTATTATTATTTACTAAATAAAATTAAAAATTTTAAACCAAGGCAATGTCTTCGATATTAAAATAGTACTAAGGATTTCTCTCAACATATAAGGGAGGTTCCACAGATTATTTTAATTACAAGATATCTTTCTCAAAGTGAGAATCGAAATTTTTCATAAATTTTAGAAAAATAAAACTTTTTGTATTCCTACGGCTTTCCAGTGGGTGCAAAGGATATTTTGATTTTAAAGACCTTTTGTATTCCACCGGCTCTCTAGCAGGGTATGAAAGAGAAAGATAAAAACCTCTATGTTCTCCTGGGCTTTCGAAAAAGTGCAAAAGATATTTTGATTTTCAAAAAAAATATTAAAAACTCGATTCTCCCCTTTATAAGGAATAATAAATTTGTTTTATAAAATTTTACTTCTAAATATGAAAATTATAATTAAATATCAAATATTTAAATTGAATAAAAATCAAAATTTATGTTAACACATGGTTAATAAGATATCGATTATGAGGCACCACGAGATGATCGACCTTTACTTGTGATTGTAACCGACTTTCAAACCCTTTCATTCGATCTCTTGTATGAGTGTAGACCTTGGACTTTGTTTTTATGGGTTTCATAACCCTAAAATATAAACTCTAACAGGTGACCAATCTCACTTGGTTAAAATAAAATTGGTGGCGACTCCAAAAAAATGATTATTTCGTAACGAATATTTAGAGTTAAGTCGAGCGAATGATTCATCTCGACAACACAGCCCTAGGCACAAAAAAAGAATGATAAGAAAAATAATAATAATATGGACCCTATAAATAAAAAACAATGATATGTAGATATATATAGGAACAATAGATACATTTGCCATTTTAAGTTGGGCTAGTCAAGATTTGTATCCGAGCCATATTGCAACAATATTTAATCTTGATCATGTGAGGGCCTTGGCACTTTAAGCATCACATTTGCACTTTGCATCATTTTGAGCTATGGAGAGGATTTTTTCTCAAGATGGTTAAACCTATAGAAAATAACAAAGCTTAATACCAATTGTTAACTTAAATATGGATTGAACCAAAAGAGGGTGAATTGGTTCATTAAAAGTTGCAAAAATTTATAATTTTGATAAATGAACCTAAGCAATATTCAAATATGGAATGAAAATCAAAAAGAGATAAGGGACAGGAAATTAAGCACAAGATGTATAGAGATTCAGTCCTTCAACTTGGCACATATATCCTTTTTTCTTAGCACTTCCTTTGTCAAGGTGATTCCATAATTTATTAGCGAATATTATCTTTAAATCTAAAGTATAACCTTACAATCTCTATTTTTCAAGGATAAGATAAAACCTCTAGTCTTATTAAGAATTTTACCCAAATTTTTAAGTAAATCTTTTAAATTCCCACAACCTTTCGTGATAAGAGAATTTGTTGGCAAACTATATGAATCTTCTAGTAAGAATGTGTTTGCTATGATTAAGCGCAACAAATGAAGAGATACAGGTAACTAAAATGAATACAAAGTGTTCAAGAATTGAGAACAAATGAGAGCTTGAATGAAAATAAAGACTTGTAGATTTCTCTTTTGATTTTTTGATGAATCTTCAGTATCTCCTATTCATTGAAATGTTATGGACCTCAATTAGTAGCTTGTATATGAATTATTACAGTTTGCCTCTGCTTGAAGTGGAAATGAGCTATTATTTGCTTGAAAATCTTGTCGTATAATGCATTCCCACGATAAAGCATCGATATCAATAGCAATACATCCCTTTATAATGTTTGAAATAAATTACAGTTAGAAGATTGAGTATTGATACTTTAAGTCAAAATTATCAATACTACATTGACTTGAAAATTTGATTTAGATATTGGAAATTTGATATTGATACAGTATCGATATTGATATTGATATATACTTTGTATTCTCTGAAAAAAATTATTTTCAAGGCATTTTAAGAACATTTAACTTGTTCACAAAATATTTATAACATACGTATGCAGTTTAAAACATCTAATTTTGAGAAAACTAAAAGGTTAACCATGTTTTAATAATTTTCAAATATTTTTTTAAAAAAAGATTTGAGGAAAAATACATTTAAGCTTAAGTTAATTAGTCTTCGTTAGCTCAAATAAAAGATTGAACCAAGAGGGGGTGAATTAGTTCTATAAGAACTTCATCACAAATTGATCTTTTGTACAAATTTGAAATAAATTGAAAATAAAAAAAGAGTTAACGATAAGAAAAACAAACAATCAATAAATAGAGGTTTGGTCTGTGAACTCGACACTTACATGTTCTCTTATTGACACTTTCTTGCCAAGGTGATTCCCATAATTCACTAATGAAATTGTTTGCCTTCAAGGCTAAGTATAACCTTACACCTTTATCTTTTAAGGCTTAGATAGAACCTTTCGATCCTCTTAATAATTCTACTCCAATTTCTTAAGAGTTTTTACCCATTTTAACATAACCCTTTTTATGATATGAATGAAGTATTTGCAAACAATTTGAACCTCTAGTAGGTGGGTGTTTGCTAGAATTTAAGTGCAAAGTGAATGAGACACAAATAAACTTGAAAAAGTATAAATTTGATACAAGAAAAGTAAACAATTTGAAGACTTTAAGCTTTTGTTGTTCAATGCTTGATTGATCTTTGTATTTCTTGCTTCTTCAGTTGTTAGGAACCTCTATCTATAGCTTGGAATTGATTTATAGACATTGGGCATTAAATAAGGTTGTTGGTGAGTCATTCTAGCCTTCATAAATAGTTATTTCCGTTCAGACTTGGGCTATTATATCGATACAATACTAATAGTATTGATACAAGAATTAAGAAAGCGATCGTTACAGCCTATTGTATCGATACAAAAGGCTGAGTATCGATACTTGCCAAGTTGTATCAATACAAACACACCTGTATCGATACTTTCGAGGGTTTTAGCCAAACATTAGCTACTGCCAAGGAATGTATCGATACATATAGGGTGAGTATCGATACTCACTGTAATGTATCGATACATGCTAATAACTATTGATACAATTGAAGGTTTTAAGCATAGTATCGATACATTTATACATTGTGTCAATGCATACCTTTAAAGTCCTTTGCAAAATGATTTTTCTTGGCTTGATATTGACTCAAACATATCTAAAAAATATTCTAAGTATAAATATGCATTTTGGAACATATATTTTTTAGAAAATACAAACTTTGTACTTTTTCTAAATATTTTTCAATTTTAACATAAATACTAAGTTGGAAATAATTGAATACAAATTAATTTAGCTTAAGTTGTTTGTTATATCAAAACGAAAATTAATTCAAAGCTAACAATCTCCCCTTTTTTGATATAAGAAAACTTAAAATAAATTTGCATATTAATGACTCCTCTTAAATTTTTGAGATTTGTAATGAAAAAAACTCCCCCTCAATAAAGGCAATGGTTTTCAAAAGTTTTAATTTGAGTAAATAAGGTCCTTTAAAGCTACAACATTTCAAATTGACAATATTGCCCATGATTTTCATAATTCAAGCTACAGCACGTAAAAATGTTCAATATCAACATGTTATTTGGGTTCCAACATGATAATCTAATCATAATCAAGTGCATAATAATATCATGGAAGACATATTTAGCAATGCAAGACACATTTGGCTAATTTATGGCATTTCTCCCCCTTTTGTTATATCAAAACACAAGAAAAATCAATTCAAAGTAATGGAGAAAATGTTAATAAAGATGATTTATTGAGAATAAAATGTTAAATAGAGTTAACAAAATAAGTGATAGATGTCCAATGGAATAGAATCCTAAAAACTTAAATGCCATCCCAAAATGAGCCTAATATGACAAATTGTCATCGGTTAGAGGATCCTCGACTAATGGAGAAGTAGGCAGAGGAACATGAGGAAAGGCCATCGAGAAGCTATGGAATTGCTCGTTTAACATCCGATGACTATGCTCGAGACTAGAAAGGCGAGCATCAATGGAATCGAATTGGTGATCCTAAGAGTTAAAGCGTCACTCCCATGTATCAAGACATCCCATGATGGAATCATACAAATATTAGAGGTCCATGGGCATGGATGACGAGGTGTCAGGAGATGGGTGTGGAGGAGGCATATGATGTTCCATATCATCATCATCATGGCCAACGGGAGTGGGAGCATTCGGTTGCTTAAGCAGTGGAGATGGCTGTCAACGAGCCTTGGGAATGAAGCTGACGCCTTGAATTTCATATCTGATGAGCCCTATGGATTTGTGTCCTATATAGCGGTAAAAAGATACCATAATTCCAAGGTCGCAAGAAAGGTCAAGACCTTAAGTGTCGAAGTAATAGCTCGATGCCATGCCACAAAGGAGGCTACGACAACCATGAACACAAAGGACAAGGTCCACAAAGATAAAATGGGCTAGGTTTAGACAATTCCTAGTTTAAATCAGATGGAGCCACTAATAGTCAAAATCACTAATCAAGGTGTGTTTGGTGCCGTATGGACAAAGCACATGGGAAATCATAAGATGAAGTAAGCGATCAACCAGAGAAAGGAGAATGGCTTTGTTGTTTGCGGTACACAAGGTTGCAGGAGTCGGACCTTCATTGATTACACTTTTATTCAAGAAATCAAAGGCAGTTGTAAGAGAAACATGGTTGACTATAAGATCTTATCCCAAAAGATAAGATCGAATAGCAATGACATGGTCATGATCACCAACGATAAGTAAGGCATTGCTAAAGAATGCACGAATAAGATTTTCGTGAACTAAAATGCTGAGAGAAACAAATTTATTCCATGCAGAGGTATTAAAAGTTTGAAGGTAGGGATAAGCAATGGACCGAAAAAAGAGGAAGTTGATAACTCGACATTGTTGGATGGGCATATAGGCATAGATAGTAGTGAATCGCTCACGAGCCCGTGCATCTCAAAAACATCAGTCAAAGAACGATTAATTTTGGGCTAGAGTGGTTGACGAGGGGAAAAAGTGGAAGCACAGGTGACAGGCCCTTAATGACGGGCAATTTTTTTGGTCTTTGGAGGCATGGTAGTGTTTTAAGGTGATTGGGATTTTTTTTGAATAGGTGGTGACAAGGTAGAACTAGATGCTAGTTTGGACAATCAGAGAAGAGATCAAATATTGGTGAAGTGTTTAAAGTTATTAAAAGGGAATCAGATGAAGTGGAAGTGGGTTCTGATAAGGTTTGTTGAGGGTGGTGAAGGTTACCTAAGGGAGGAGTCTGAGTTAAGTAAGCAAAGAACATGATACCTAGGCAAGATGGGTTGCGAAGGATGGGCTGTATGAGGAATATGGTTGAGCACATGGTGGGCAGTGGTTTTAGTGGCAATATGGTATATGTTTTCGAGTAATTTCACAACCGATCACAACAGTCAAGGTTGAGAAGAATTGAGAATGAAAAACCACTTGAAAATTTGGATGAAATTTGGACAAATGTTAAGGATTTTGATAGGGGAATGGTTAGGGTTTGAATGAAGAGAGTTTTTTAATTTTTTACGGTTTTGGGTGGTAATGGATTGAATTTTTTGAAATAGAATGGTGAATTTAATGAAATGAAACTATTTTGGATCAAGGATTGTAGGAAAGGATGAGGATTTGATGACAAGTGATGATTTGTAAAGCATTAGGGTTGAGGGAACTAAAAAAGTTATGGCTCAGGTTTGATGAAGACGACGTTGACCATGCGAGGATAGCCTAAATTGATAGTTTGTATCGATACAAAAGAGGCAATATTGATACAAGGTATCAAAACTTAGAGTGTACTATCGATACAAAGAATAATTCTGGATTTCTGTATCGATACAATGAACTGTGTCTCAAGACATAAAATAAGTTTAGGCTATATCGATACAAGATGGAGAGTATCGATACAATGTATCAACACATAGAGTCAGGTATCGATACAAGGAACAATTTTAGGTTTTATATCGATACCTTGAAATTAGTCTCGACACTTGGAAAAGGTTTTTGCCAGTATCGATATGTATAGCTTAGTATTAAGTCATTTCTATTAAGATAGTGTCAATTTAAGTATATTTTTGACCCAACTGGTCATTGAAAAACATTAGAAAATGCAACTTTGGACAAAACTTTGATATCAAAATCACTTTGCATGAATAATTCAAAATTTAACCAATAAACAAAATCATCCAAGAATCGAAAGTCATATAAGTGCACATCATCAAACAAGTAGGTATGTAAGGCTAGTTTTTCTAACCAAGCATGGTGTAAACAATATTGAGGTAATGTATCAACTTATAAATCCAAGGTGCATTCATTAAGCCAAGTTCTCTTCTAATTGTGCAAAATCTATCATTGTCAAGTGGTTTAGAGAAAAAATCAGCTAGTTAATGCAAGGTATCAATGAATTCAAGCACTATATCACCTTTTTGCACATGATTCTAATGAAGTGATGTCTAATCTCTATGTGTTTAGTTGTAGAGTGTTGGACTAGATTTTTGGTGAGACAAATAGCACTAGTATTGTCATATTTAATTGGAATATGATACATGGTAATACAAAAATCCTCCATTTGTTGTTTTATCCATAAAACTTGGGCACAACAACTTCCCACGGATATGTACTATGCTTCAATTATGGATAAAACAACACTATTTTGTTTCTTAGGGAACCATGATATGAGCATATTTTCAAGAAATTGACAAGTACCAGAAGTGCTTTTCCTATCAATTTTACATCCACCAAAATCTGCATCAAAATAAGCATGTAAGGCAAGAGATGATTCTTTTGGATACCATAAGCCTAGATTGGGAGTGTCTCTAAGATATCTAAAAATTCTTTTTATGGCAACTAGATGTGACTCCCTAGGTGACGATTGATATCTATCACATAGGCATACACTAAACATTATATCAAGTCTATTTGTGGTAAAATATAGCAATGAGCCTATCATAGACCTATAAAGTTTAGAGTCAACACATTTACCTCATTTATCCTTCTCAACCTTTATTGAAGTACTCATAGGTGTGGAAAAAGGCTTTGCGTCATCCATTTTGAACCTCTTGAGTAATTCCTTCGTATACTTCGTTTGAGTAAGGAAGATGTCATCTTTTGTTTGCTTAACTTGTAGTCCCAAAAAGAATGTTAATTCTCCCATCATGCTCATCTAGAATTCATCTTGTATTAACTCAAAAAATTCTTGACAAAGAGATTCATTAGTAGTACCAAAAATAATATCATTAACATAAACTTGAATTACTAAAATGTCATTGTCTTTGACTTTTATAAAAATATTTTTCTCAACATTGCCTCTATTAAAACCTTTTTCAATTAAAAATTTTGAAAGCCTTTCATACCATGCCTTAGGTGCTTGCTTTAAACCATACAATGCTTTTGAAAGTTTAAAAATATGATCGAGAGAATGAGGATTTTTAAAATCGAGAGGTTGCTCAGCATAAACTTCCTCATTAATAAAACCATTTAAAAAAGCACTTTTGAAATCCATTTGAAACAACTTGAAATTGTTAAAACATGCAAAGGCTAATAGTATTCTAATGGCCTCTAGTCTAGCTATATGGGCATAAGTCTCATCGAAATCAACTCATTCTTCTTGACTATATCCCTTAGCTACTAATCTAGCCTTATTTCTAACTATGGTTCCATGCTTATCAAGTTTATTCCTAAAGACCCATTTAGTACCTACGATGGGATAATTACTAGGTCTTTCCACTAAATTCCAAACTTTGCTCCTTTCAAATTGATTTAACTCCTTTTGCTTGGCCATGATCCAACTATCATCCTTTAGAGCCTCATCTAAATTCTTAGGTTTAATTTGTGAAAGAAAAGCTACATAATTGCATGCATTTCTAAGAGATAATCTAGTTCTTCCCCCTTGATTAGGATCACCAATTATCTCACCTTCTTTGACATAAGTCAACTCTCTAGGATGATTTTTTTCTCTTTCTACTTGAGTTGGCTCATGTAGTTCTTTTTCTTTTGGAGCTTCTTGATCTTGTATTGTTGTTCTTGCTCCTTGTGTGATGCTTGTTCTTGGTAAATCTCCATATCATCACTATCAAGAGATACCTTGCTAAAAGGTGAGTTAGCTTCATCAAATATAACATGTATTGACTCTTCAACAACCAAGGTTCTCTTATTAAATACTCTATAAGCTTTGGAGTTTGTTAAATATCCAAGAAAAATTTCTTCATCACTTTTTGCATCAAATTTACTCAGATTATCCTTTCTATTATTTAGCTCAAAACATTTGCATCCAAAATGATGAAAATAGCTAATGTTAGGTTTTCTCCCTTTGAAAAGTTCATATGGAGTTTTTTTTAGGATTGGCCTAACTATAGCTCTATTTATAATGTAATAAAATAGCTTTGGCCCAAAAATAACTTGGTAAATTATTTTCATAAAGCATGGTTCTAACCATTTCTTCCATGTTTTTCCTTTCAACAACTCTATTTTGTTGAGGAGTTCTAGGAGCCAAGAAATTATGGCTAATACCATTTTCATTACAAAATTTATCAAAGCCAAGATTTTTAAATTCTTGTCCACGATAACTTTTTATACTTGAAATAGAATAACCTTTTTCATTTTAGATAATTTTGCAAAAAGTAATTAATTTTTTTAAGGCTTCATCTTTAGAGCTTAATAAAAGAACCCGAGTAAGCCTAGGGTAATCATCTACAACAACAAATTCATATTGTTTACCTCTTAAGCTTAATGTCCTAGTAGGACTAAAGAGATCAATATGAATAAGTTATAATACTCTAATAGTTGAAACAATATTAATTCGTTTGAATAAAGCTCTCATATGTTTCCCTTGAACACATGCATCACATATTCTATCATTATCAAATTTCATTTTCAGCAATCCAACAACAAGGTCTTTCTTAGACAATTTGGAAATTACATTTATACTAGCATGTCCTAATCTTCTATGCCACAACCAAGAGAAGTCATCATTATTAGCAACAAAGCAAATATTTTGAGAAGACAAGTCATCTAGATGCACACCATAAACGTTTTCTTCTCTGTCCTATAAAAACAATTTTATTTGACTTAATATCAACCACTTGACAATTTATTGACTCAAAAATAACTTTCATGCCTTTATCACACAATTGACTAATACTAAGAAGGTTATGTTTGAGACCTTTGACAAATAGAACAGTTTCAATGTTGGATGAAAAATTGTTACCTATGGTTCCAATACCTTTAATTTGCCCTTTTGAGTTATCACCAAAAGTAACACTTCCTCCATCCTTAGGCCTTAGTTCCATGAATTGACTTTTGTCACCGGTCATGTGTCTTGAGCATCCACTATTAAGGTACCAAGAATTCTTCCTTGTTGAATTTGCCTTGAAGCAATGCTCTTCCTCCTACAACCATAAAGTCATGTTTTCTTTTTAGGTACCCAAATTTTCTTGGGTCCTTGAGTATTAGTGTTCATAATTCTTATGCCTTGTGGAATCCATTTTATTTTGGTAGCCTTATCTTGAGATGTGCTAACACCTTTAGGAATCCATACCCTACTAATAAGCTTGCCTCTATAAGTAATAATCTTTAAAGAACAAGTGTGAAATGTATGACCAAGTTTATGTCAATGAGTACATATGCTAGATGCATCAAATGATTTGTTTTGTGTCACAAAGATATTCTTGAAGTAAGTTTCTTTTTCAATTCTATTATAGCCCAAACCATCTTTATCAAAGAATGCTCTTTGTGTTTCTAGCATATTATTCAATTTTTGTTATGCCATATAAAACCTTGTGAATGAGTTATGCAAGTTTGTGTTTTTCTTTGTTAAATCATCCATAAACTCATCTATTTTCTTCTAAGATTATTATTTATTATGGTTAATGTTTCATTTTTCTCCTTAAATTTAGAAATCATTTTCTTATATTTTAAATTCATGGTTTCAAATTTTAATGCTAACTCATCAAATGCATCTTGTAATTCATTAAATGAGTAGGGATTAGCATTAGAAGATACCTTGGGCTCATCATGAGCCACGAGACATGGGTTAGTCACTTTCTCATCATCATTATCAGATATGTCACTATCACTCCATGTGGCCACCACAGCCTTCTTTTTTTGCTTCTTCGGGTTTGGCTTCTTCCATATTGGACATTCAAATTTAATGTGTCCCAGTTTCTTGCACTTATAGCAAATGATCCTTTTCTTTCTTGCTTGACTCTTCCTTCATTATTTCTCTTCTAGAGGGTCTTATTGCATTGTTCATTCTCATGAACTTGTTGAATCTTTTTGCAAACATGGCCATTTCTTCATCTTTCTCAACCCCCTCCTCCTCTTCATTATCATCATCATCACTAGGAGCGGTTGATTTGAAGGCAACACTTGCCTTTTCTGGTGGCTCTTGACCATGCTTGATCTTCATCTCATAGGTTAGAATAGAACCTATGAGTTCATCCAAGGAAAGTGCGTTAGGATCCTTAGATTCCTTAATTGCTATCACTTTTGCATCCCAAGACTTGGGAAGACTATTGAGTAGCTTTTTCACCATAACTTTATTTGGATAGGTCTTTCCAAATGCTTTCAACCCATTGATAACATCCATGAACCTATCCGACATTTCTTTGATAGTCTTATCTGCCTTCATCTTGAACAATTCACAGTCAACTGTAAGCGTACTTATTTGGGATTCCTTGACTTGATTTGTTCCTTCATGCGCGGTTGCTAATTTGTCCCACACTTGCTTAGCATTATCACATAGTAAGACTCTATTATACTTACTTAGGCTAAGAGCATAAAATAGTGTGTGCATGGCTTTTGCATTTAATTGTGCCATTTTAGTATCTTGTTCATCCCATTCATTTTTTCCCTTTGGCACAATATAATCTCCAACTCTCTTCTTAAGGATGAGCAGTCCACTGACAATAATCTTCCATATTCATAGTGATTAGCTTGGATAAAAAGCCTCATCCTTATTTTCCAATATGAGTAGTTCTCACCATTGAAGAATGGAGGTCTCATGATGGAATGGCCTTCAAGTCTTATAGTATTTACATTTGTCTCAAATGCCATAAGGTAAACTTCATCTTGGCTTTTTAACTCTTGTGAGCTTCTTAAAGCTTTAAGCATTATGTTTGCATTCTCCATTTTTTTTTAGCTATCAAGGATCTTTTCTCAAGGTTGTGAAACCTACAACAGAGACCAAAGCTCTGATGCCAATTGTTAGCTAAAAAAAAAGATTGAACCAAGAGGGGGTGAATTGGTTCCATAAGACTTTGATCACAAATTGATCTTTTGTACAAATTTGAAATAAATTAAAAATAAAAAAAGAGTTAAGGATAAGAAAAACAAACAATCAACATATAGAGGTTCGGTCGTTAAACTCAGCACCTATGTCCTCTCTTCTTGGCATTCCTTACCAAGGTAATTCCCACAATTCACTAATGAAATTATTTACCTTTAAGGCAAAGGTATAATATTATACCTCTATCTTTTAAGACTTAGATAGAACTTTTAATCCCCTTAAGAATTCTACCCTAAATTCTTAGTGTTTTCACTTACTTTCACACAACCTTTTTTGTGATATAAATGAAGTATTTGCAAACAATTTGTACCTCTAGTAGATGGATGTTTGCTAAAATTTAAGTACAAAGTGAATGGGATACAAATAAACTTGAAAGAGTATAAATTTGATACAAGAAAAATGAAAAATTTGAAGACTTTAAGCTTTTGTTGTTCAATGCTTGCTTGATCTTTGTATCTCTTGCTTTTTCAGTTGTTGGGAACCACTATTTATAGCTTGAAATTGATTTATAGATGTTGGGCATTAAATGAGGTGGTTGGAGAGCTGTGGTAGACTTTATAAATGCTTGTTTTCGTTCAAACTCATGCTATTGTATCGATACAATACCAATAGTATTGATACAATACCAATAGTATCGATACAAGAATTAATAAAGTGACCATTACAGCTAGTTGTATCTATATAAAAGGCTGAATATCAATGTCAGCCAAGTTGTATCGATACAAACACACCTGTATCGATACTTTAGATGGTTTCAGCCAAACATTGGCTACTGCCAAGTAATGTATCAATACATATAGGGTAAGTATCGATACTCACTATAATGTATCAATACATGCTAATAAGTACCAATACAATTGAGGGTTTTAAGCATAGTATTGATACATTTATATATTGTGTCGATGCATACCTTTAAAATCCTTTGTAAAATGATTTTTCTTGGCTTGATATTGACTCAAACAAATCTAAAAAATATTTCTAAGTATAAATATGTGTCGTAACATACCACAGGGTGGATCCTTGTGGATCTATGGGTGTTACGACTTAAAATATTTTCCTGACTTGAAAAATATCTTCTTGACCGAGACTTTTCTCTCGCGATGTGATGAGAATGAGAATGTAAAGATTCTTGACTTATGATACAGTAAGGGGGACCATAAGACGAATCACTCATCTTATTGGTCTCGGATTACCATCATGAAATGGCCAACACTTAGAGTCGCCATCAATCATTTTAGGCTAGGCATGATCGGATGCCTATTGAAACCTATGTTTTTAGTTACGAAACTTAAAACATCGATCTCGTGGTCTACGTAATGCAAAGATTCGCCGTTTGGGTTCAGGAGTTGGTTACACACGATGAGGTATGAACCTTTTCATGATGCCCGAAATTGGTACCTTACTAGCTATGTCTTATCTCGGTTTTGATTTTTTCGATCTTAACTTGTCATTATTTCAATATAACCTTCTTTTAATGCATGAATCTTATAGAAATGATCCAGGTTTGATGAAAAAGATTTAATCTCATATAGCCCCAAAGAGATAGGGAATATAGAGATTTTTAATAAAAATGACCTCTAGATTTTACTTTGAAAATGGAATTTTCCACTTTGGGCACTGGAGAGATACCCACACGGAACATTACCTTTAATTTCATTTGGAAACATTTTGAAAACATGAATGCAAATAATCATCACAAAGAAATCATGTT
>JBBYHM010247246.1:0-29710 GCA_038381775.1 Adansonia rubrostipa | reverse complement strand
ACTCAAAATGCTTTAGCTAATACTAAGCTAGTGATTTAGATCCTTAATAACATCAATTCTTTATGTAGTAAAAATTTACATACTACAACAAAATTTCTAATTGTCATACTATAATTGATTTAAAAAATATTATGACATAATACATTACATGCATCCTTAAGTCACATAAAAATATGCACAAGATCAGAATGTGTTTATTTCATGACATATAAATATGCGCATTTACATTGTAATTCCAACAATAACTTTATCATACATATATGCACTTAACCTTTAGGTTGAGAGTACAAAATTTTTGGACACTTTCTAGGGAGAGTACATATTACCAAATTATTCCCAACATATTAAAACATTTTATCATGAAATAAAATCATAGAATATTTACATATAAATATATTTATTATTTAATTAAACACCAATGTTAAATAATAAATATTTTACGTGATCTAAAAAATTTAGAAAAATAAAAAATCATAAAATATTTGGGTTTGAAAAAGACGGAATCAAAACGGCTAAGGGATCATGGCGCGTGCCCCACACGCGCTACTTATGTGCGTGGGATTTGGCGGGGACTTTTTCCCAGCCTTTTTTCTTCCTCCAGTCGGATTGGGCTCGATCCTGGTGGATATTTTTTGATCCGTTCAGGTCTATTTATTGTTTTTGCTCATATTTTCATGTTTTTAATCCATATTTCATGTAATTAAAGGCCTAAAAGCATGAGTTTATACTAGATTTACATGGCCCATGCATCAATTTTGATCAAAAACACAAAAATCATCATTAAACATTCAAGATTATTTGAATTCTATAAAACAATATTAATCCCGTTTCAATATGCCATAAAATTTTCTTGTTTCATTCATCTTTCTTTTAATCTTAGGGTTTAGTAACATAGATAGACGATTAATCTATTAAAACCCTCTAACAAGTTTGGTTTTACATGAACTAATCAAGAATTTTGTGATTAAATTTTAATACATAAAATATATATATAAATTCATAGTATATTCATGAAATATATTTCGATGCATAAATACAAATTACGAAATTAATTATAAAATCTTAAAAATTCAATTTCATGATTTTACTATATTTATTATAACTCGTTTATCCTTAATACAAATTATTTAATTGCATAAACAATATATGCATGAAAAAAATTCGTCTTTAATGAATCTCACTGGATGATCTGAAGAACAAGGCTAGAAAGCCTAGCTCTGATGCCAAATGTAATAATTTAAATGAAACGTACCTCTAGCTATTGTTGATCAAGAACCCAGAATCGCTCCAAATACAAGAAGACGAACACTCCGTATAAGCCTTCTAGTCAATATCCTTTTCTTGATAATTATCTTATGATGGTGCACAGGCAATTTTACATAGATTAGACTAGGGACCTATACTAGAAGACTAATTAGAGTTATATCTTACCATCAAAGAATCTGTATTCTAATTAGTTAAAGGAATCTGTATTCTAATTAATTATTGAAGTAGAGTTAAACTCTTATTACTAGAGTAGTAAAACTGAATAGGACTTACTTTATAATTTTACCTTAATAATTTGATTTAATTATTTTAATCTATTTATTATCACATGGATCATATAAAATCTAACAAAATAATCATAGATTAAAAAGAGAACTAAATTGACCGATTGAATGTGGCCCAAAGGTGTGAAAATAATATTCTCTTAACAATTAAAAAAATTTTAAAATTCGGTGAAAAAGTTAATAGAAGCTTTATTCTAGAATCCAAAAATCAAAGAGAATGAATGGGACCAAAGGTCGAAAGACAAATATACGTCGCGGGACTCAGCCGATTTCTCTAACGAGGAGGAAAGAAAATCGCACGACACTTCCGACTATGACTCACCCACAATTAAAGGGTCTTGACAGACTTCAGTGGCAGTTCATAGGCTGGGGAGAGAAAGAAAGAAAAACCAGAGTGACAGGCGAAGAGACGTGCAGTGAAAGTTTGAAGAAATTGAATCTCCACGCATTAGCTTGCCTTTGTTTTTTTTAAAATAATTAAATAGCAATACCACATCTCAGTCTGACTATTCAACGCATCAGCCTTTCTTGTCTGAGTAATTATGCCATTAACCTAATCGTGCCACGTCTCTGCAACAATTGCCAACTTACTAAAACCTGAGTAACCAATTGGCAACACTTTCTTTTCTCTTTTTGACTAAACGGCGATTTTTGATTGCTGTTAATCTGCAACAATGTGAAAAACAGATGGAATATGTGGTAATTATCAGACAGAAAAAAACGAAAAAAGAGAGAATAAGTGAAGAGAAGCGAAAACAAAAAAAAGGAGCGCATGAAAGAGTACAAACAGACGCATGGACTGGGTGGAATCCCGTACGTAAAACTGTCCATGTAGAAGAGCTAGATCCATGTGGTTATCCTTTGACTGTCAAACTCGTAGGATTTAATTGTGGCTACAACTGCTGCACCCAAGGAGGTGATTCCATTTCTATTGCATGTCAATTTTGATTCAAAATTAAAATTTTAATTAGTTAATTTAAATTTAATTTGATTTAATTAAAAAATTAATAATTTAAAATTGATTAATTTAAATTCAAAAATGATTTGAACCTAAAATGATTTAAATTTTAAATGATTTGAATTTGAAATAATCTAAACTCGAAATAATCTGAATCTGAAATGACCCGAACAATTAATCCAAAATAATTTAAACTTAAATTAAGTATAATTTTATTTTTAAAATATTAAATTCTTAAAAATAATACTGATAAAATAAATTATTAATTTATTTTATTCATAACTTGTAATTATATTGGATTATGATAATATAAGCAAATACTATTTGGTATGTATAAATTGATTATATTTATGCTTTTATTCTCTTACCTTTATGCAATAAGTATATATGTGCCTATTATAATAATTTTTAATATTTAATTAATTTGAATATTTTAAATTGTTATTTTAAAAGAAAGAAATCATTTCTTTTGTTTTATTTATAACCTGCAAAAATAGTGCTTGGTAAAATTTTATATAACCATCATTGTTTTATTTATAATTTTTTACTTCTTACTTGAGTATGATAAAAAGAAACATATTCATAATTATCATTGTCAAAGATCAAATATGTTTTTATTTCTTTGGCTGGACCTAAATAAGGGAATTGAAAAAAATTTTAAATCATAATCAATTGAAAATTCAATATTCAACTAAGTGAACGTTTAAAAGAAAACTCCCTTATGGTTTTGCAAGATGTTTGAAATTGACGGTTCAATTCGATAATCCTTAAAATTTCAATACTCAAACACACTGATACACTTTGCCATCTTTCTATCATCAACATAAAAAATTTACAATAAAAGAAATAAATCATAACCTTATTGGTCGAATCATAACATAAGATCACAATTTCATGTAAAATTTTTAAATATACTTTACAAAAGATCGTTTTAGCAAGCAAATATTTGAAAGGGTCATTTTAGGAACATTTTTACTTCCATTGTTGCAACTCAAAATACCGTATGATCTTAATAGTAGATGAAACTACATTTAATGGAAAAAAAATAAAAACCATCCCTCTATTGGTAAAGATAATGGGTTAATGGTTACTTTTATTAATTTTTTTTTTAGTTTAATTAGATTGAAAATTGGGTATGGATAATGGGTTAACTTTTATTGGCTTATTGAATCTTATGTTAGTTTGATTAAAATTTTGTTAGGTGACAACCTCATTTTAGCCATAATAAGATTTTTTATTTTACCGCTTTTTAGATTATAATACTTACTTGTTAACAAAATTGTTAGTGATAAATAACTAAAAAAACATAAATTTTGATAGTGATATTTACTAAAAAATTATTAAATGATAATAATTATTTAAATAAAATTGATACTTGAATTTTAAAAATAATCTAATTATGCAAAAATCCAAAAATCGAGTCAAAAATATATTTATTTTATTAAAAATTAAAATATATATTTAAAATATTTTTATTTTTATATTTCAATAAAATTTTAATTAGATATGACTCGACCAAATAATTTATTTAAATTTGGTCCGATTTGATTTTAAAATTGATGAATCAACACAAATTATCTAAACTTGCATAAATCTAGTATCAAACTTTATTAATCTGAACTCAAAATAACCAAACTTGATGAATCCAACTATTAAACTTGATTAACTCAAATCCAAACCTAAAATGACTCAAACCCAATTTAACTCATGTTAGACCCAATTGGAATCCAGAATTATCCAAACTCGATTAACCCGAGCATTAAACTCAATTGAATCAAACCCAAAAGGACTCGAAACTGAAACGACCTAAAACCGAAATGATCCGAACTCGAAATGACTCGAATCCAAAATGATCCAAAACAGAAATGACCCGAACCTGAAAATGACCCGAAAATTTTAAAACCTTAAATGATCCAATCTAAAATGACCCAACTTGAAACTAATTCGACCCACATAATTGACAGGTCTACATTTCCAAAATAAGCCTGCATTACCTACAACTATCCATATTTATTGGAATTCAAAAAAATCGTTGTAACTTGCAATAACAATTCATTCAGGTTGAATATTTGAGGCTGCGTTAATTACTAATTCAAATTTAAAATAATTTAAATTAATTTATTATAAATTAGATATAATTTTATTTTAAAAATATTAATTTAATAAAAATAATAATTATAAAATAAATTATTAACTTATATTAATTTTATAACTTGTAATTATTATTTTGGAGTATGATAAAAAGTGCAATTACCATTTGTTATATAAAAATTAATCTTTTATTTGTTCTTTTTTTTTCTATGTAAAATAATGTAGTGACTGTAAATCAATTGAAATATTGTTTTTAGTATATAATAATATTTGTTTATGTGAAACAAATACTTGAATTCGAAAAATTATCTCATTATGCTAGAATCAGAAAAATCAGGTTAGATAGATATTTCAATAAAATTCTAATTGAATCTGGCTTGATCAAATCATTTATTTAAGTTTAATCTAATTTGATTTTAGAACAAATAAATTAAACACAAATGGTCTAGACTCAAATAGCTAGAAAGTGTTAAACCTAATTTACTTGAACCTATATAACCGACTGTTAAACCCAATTGAATCGAATTTAAAATGAGCTAAACTTGAAGTCGTCCAAATTTGAAATGACCAAAACCCAAAACATCCTAGCCTAAAAATGACCCAAAAGTTTTAAAATTCGAATTAACCTAGCTTGACTATCCAACCCAAATGAAGTGTTTTGCTTTTTTAATTCCTCATCTGATGTTTGTACACTACTATAATGGACATGATTATTGCTATCATACCAGTACCGGCCATACCAGCCTGTATGTATCAATTTTCAACTAAACTGCTATTGATAGTCTTTAGTAGTAACTGTACTAACCATAATAGTAGGTACCAACTTGTTTCAATTGTACCAATACCAGCCGAAAATAGTTGTATCTGTAATAATTTAAATAGAACTTACCTCTAGCCATTGTTGATAAAAAACCTAGTCTCACTCCAAATACACGAAGATGAACACCTGTATAAACCTTCTAGTCTATATCCTTTTCTTGATAATTACCTTGTGATGGTGCACAGGCAATTTTACATAGACTAGACTAGGGACCTATACTAGAAGACTAATTAGAGTTGTATCCTACCATCAAGGAATCTGTATTCTAATTAGTTACTGAAGTAGAGTTTAACTCATATTACTAAAGTAGTTAAACTGAATAAGATTTACTTTATAATTTCACCTTAACAATTTGATTTAATTATTTTGGTCCATTTATTATCATGTGGGACACATAAAGTCCAACAATATCAACCGGCATATAACATAAGCTTCTAAAATAAAAATGGAACTAATATTGATTATAATTTGATAAATTAGAAATGATTACTCATAAATTTGATGAATATTAAATAAAATTATTCATAAATTTGATGAATACTAGATATAATTATTTGTAAATTTGATAGTCATTAAAAAGTTTTAGCCTTAGACTCATACTGATTTTTTTGTATTTGATGAAGTTTTTTTCAAAACATTATATAATTAATGAGTATTTGATATATGAAATTTGTTTAATCTTATTTATTTTATATTTAAAAATATTTTTTAAGTATATAAAAGAAAATATTCAAAATCCGATAAATTTAAAAAAAAAAAACTAAAATACACTGATTTCAATAAGTATTAATACTATAATAAAAATGATATGCCACTAATATAGTACTAACTACTTTGATTATATACTTTAATTATGTGAGAGTCAATGTCCTTCCCTGGTGTGTTCTTGCAGTTCCATGCTTGAAGCAGTCTTGCTAACCCCACGGTTTGCTTGGATTCTGTAGTCATCTGTGCTGTAAACCTACAGCAATCCAAATAGAGTTGTAAGTGGGTTGGGCTTGGCCGGGCCCATATCAAGCTTTTCAGGTGCAATGTCAAATTCCAGCCCGATTCATCCATTCACATATTAATATTGAAATTAAAATAGTAATTTATTATTTGATATTATTATATTTTGAAAATATATTTTAAAATGAAATATATTATTTATTATTAAAAATATTTTATTTAAAACTAGCTAGATCAAATTAAGTTCAAAAGATACGGTCCAAGCATGAACGCCTTCATAAATCAAAATAAATACCAAGAATTTATTATTTGAGCAAGTTCTTTATGTTAAGTATGATGCTTCGAATGCTATTTTCTTATTGAACTTCACTTTTGGGTGTGAAAAAGATTTTAAAAATGTATTCATTTAAAGAAAAAATTAATTTTTTTTTAATTTTAAAATTTTTACGTTTTATATTTTTTTTCACTACAAATTTCACCCAAAAGATTCTTTATGTTAAGCATTATGCTTCGAATGCTATTTTCTTATTGAACTTCATGTTCCGTTGCAAAAAAGGTTTTGAAAATGTGTTCGTTTAAAGCATAAATTAGTTTTTTCCAATTTTAAAACTTTTACGTTTCATATCTTTTTTACTATAAATTTCATCCAAAAGATTCTTTATGTTAAGCATTATGCTTCGAATGCCATTTTCTTATTAAACTTCACATTTTGGTGCAAAAAAGATCTTGAAAATGTGTTCTTTTGAAGAAAAATTAGTTTTTTTTAATTTTAAAATTTTTACGTTCATATATTTTTCACTACAAATTTCACCCAAAAAATTCTTTATGTTAAGCACTACGCTATGTTTAATTTGAGGGAAAATATGTAAAAGTTCAAGAAAAATCATTTAATGGGACATCATATGTCCCATCTGGACTAGAACACGTGGACAGCTCGATGCAATTAAGAAAACTTGGTTTGTTGGAGGCTTTATTAACCTTGAATCATTATGAAACCAGCATTATTCGAAAGCCAACTTAAAAATCTTTAAGAATGGAGCTTATAGGAATTTAAGGATTTCCCACAAAATATAAAATCTTATACGAATTAAATACATCGCAAATATAATCATGACCGACATAAGAGAAAAAAGTCTCTAGGTTTTATGTCCAGGTGTGGCTTGCCAATATTTAACATTGGAGTCTATTATTTTGACATGCGAATTTCCATATGCAAGGGCCTAAAACGACAATGAATGACCTAAGAATGATGCTCCTAGGCCTATCGAAACCACAGATTAAAAGGGATATTAGATTTGGAAATTTGGGAATTTACATCTGAATGTCCTTCCTTTGATCAATTTTCATGCATGTATTGTTTTAAATGTCTTTCCTAAGTAAAGAGATGTTCTTATGTTATCTTTGTAACCCCAGAACATGAACTAATAATCTATCTTCAGGCCAATCCATTGGTGCTCGAACATTACATGATTAATGCACAAATGGACTCTTTTATACAAAAGGCATTGGCATGTCTTTTTTGTAACTCTAAATGATGAATTGACTACCCATCTCAGAGGCAATCCATTTGTGCTCGAGCTCTGTACAAAAGGCATTTCTATGCCACTTTATGACTTGTGCAATAACCTATTTTAGGGCCAATCCATTGGTGCTTGAATTGGTACAAAAGCTTAACACCTAAGCTAGATTTATTCAAGATTTAAAATCAACTAAAGGTATTTTAAAACCATTTAATAAAGCCTTAAACTAGAAACTAATCTAAGCATTATTAAGCTTAATATATCCCAAGTTTACAATGAAAATGGTGGAAAAAAAATAGCCAAAGTCAACTTATTTATTGAACTAACTATGGCTTAATCTTGGGGGTATTATAAAACAAATTTCCAACATCCAAACAAACAAGCATATTCTCAAAGACTTAGTGAACTCATCTAAATATCATCCAAATGGCATAGCAAACAAGAAATCACAGCAATGGGAGCATTATGGCCAAACCTAACAAGAGAAAAATACCAAAACATGCCTCAACAGATGCTCATTTCATTAAACATGTTACTGACTCATCTAATTCATCAAAATAACAAAGAAAGCACAACATCATAGACTAAATCTTGGTGGCCAAACTCAAGCATAGACCATGGAAAGGCATTTTAAATACCAAAATCATCAAGACATAGATCAAACATGTAGCAAGCACCATAGAAATCATCAAAGTAACGAAACAAACATAAGATCATGTACCAAATGCAAGTTTGGCCGAATAGATCATAGACTACAGGATGACATTTTCATCATCAAAATGATCAACATGTTATTAGATAACTCACACAGACATGAATACAACTTCGTCGTATGAAATAAGTGCATGAAAATACATATACAAAGGTTACTTCTCCATGGATTCCAAAGTGTATGCATAATCATAACAAGATGAGATTTGCAAACAACCACAAGAAATAAATATCAAGATAGAATATAGAAAGATTATACCTCCAAGCTTCCTAAAGATTCAAGTTTTCTCCCTTGTTCCTTTTTTTTTTTTTTTTTTTTCCTTTTAGGCCTTTTCTCTTTTTTTGGATACTGAATTTTTTTTTGCGTATGAAATGAAAGTCAGAGAAAGTTTAAAAAGCCCCTTAGTGTGTCGCCACCAATCTGCCCTTGTTAGTGCTCATTTTTTTTTTCCTCTTTCCCCTTGTACATTTTGTCCTACCGTATATGTTTGATTTAATTGGCCATAGGCCATAGGCCATAAACTTTAGGACCAAGGAGGCCCCTTATTGGCTAATCTATGTACTCCCCTTTCTCCTATCAACAAAATTGCCCTTTTACCCCATTAATCTTGGATTAATCCATTAAGTGTCCCATTTCTCTATCATATTTTCACTATTGGGCCACTCTTTGAAAAAAATTAAAATTAAAGTTCAAAGGTGTTAAGATAATATGTGGTCAAAAAATTCAATATTTTAATAATTGGGCCAATTTTTTATTAAAATCAAATCCAATATGTCATGACCTTCTAAAAAATTATTTCAAAAAGTTTTAAACCATGAATATTTGGATAGGTTGAGGTGAGAAAATGCCACTAGGAGCTTGAAGATTTAGCTCGACATTTCCTATTTTACGCTAAGATATCGATACTTTGCCATAAAGTATTGACCCTCTTGTGGCTTAAGGTATTGATACTTTATGACAAAATATCGACACTTTAACACTCCCTGAAGGTATTTCCATGAAGTATCGATCACCAGCATCGATACCTACCTTATTTTGAGAATTCTAATCGTTGAAAGCCCACGTATCAATACCTAAGGGGTAGGGTATCAATACTTGTGACATCTTTTGCTTGAAATACCTTGTTTTGGCTCTCTGGCCACCCTTACTTATTCGATCTGGTCCTTAGGATCGTCGTTGACTATGAGGCATAGGTTAATAACACTTTCATAGCTATCATTCCAGAGGAGATTGATTTTGCAGGCGTGGAAAAAATAAGTGTTTGTAATTAGCTTAAGTGACTTAATTTATTAGTAACAGAAGTTTAGTAATATAATTTGATGAAAATAAAGATTTATGACCTATCTGAAAGTTGATGCTATATTCAGTGGCCTATAATGTAAATGATCCTATTTGATTTGTAAAATATGGAATAAATGTTATTAATAATATGAAACATAAAAATAATTAGATTTTAAAAAAATAATAGTTTGTAACCAAATATTTCTTCAAATGAAATAAGTAGAAAAGATGCAATAAATTTTAAGTTTACTTGAAAATTTGATATTTTTACCTAAAAGAGTGAAGTAACGAAGATAAATAAAAAAAAATTCCAAGTATAAAATTTAAAATAAATTTTTAGAGTCTATGAAAATATGTATAGAAACCTAACACATAAATAAAACAGACATGTCAATTCTAGATTCCTTTGAATTTTATGGTGGACATGTGGTGTGGTGTAAAATGAGAGAAGACTTTGAAAAAAAAATTAAAAAATAATTTTTTTATGAAATTTCAAAAAAAAAAAATTACTTATTCACATCCTATTTTAAAATACTTCATATATTTATAAATTGTCACTTATTTTAAACACATAAATTCATTTTCAAAATTTTGACAACATCAATTGAAATGAAATTTTTGTCCAAATATCCATCCAAACATATCCTCAACGACCAAAATCTAAACACACCCTTAGGGACCAAACCTCGAGAGTTCCTATACCCTAACTTTTGGATCCGACTTCCAAAATAATCGAAGTCATCGTGAATTAATTATTTGACACCAAAATTTTTGCTTTATTTTACAAACACAAAATGTTTTTGTGCAATATTTTGTAAATAAGTTTTGTTACACAGATAAAATATAAAACATTTAAAAATCTTGAATATACATTATTAATATATGTTACTTTATAATAATTATAGTTAAATATATTTTAAAATCGTTACAATTAATGTATTTTTTAAAATTATGAATTTATTATTAGTTGATTTAATCTTTTTATGCAATATTAATTAAATACATATGATGTCTTTTTCAATTATCTAAATGTCACATTTTAAAAATTTTGAATCCATACAAGTTTCTAATCGTTTTAGATTAGAGTTGACCCATATTATATATAAATATGATATGATAAGGTATAAGATAGCAAGATAATGTTTGCTAAGGTGGACGCTTATGTGAACACTTTTTTTTAATAACATGTAAAACAGCTAAAATTCATTTATCCATTTAAATAAATAATTTATTCATTTAAACAAAACAACATTTATCATAACAACATAAAATATAAATTTAAAATATACAGGTAAATCACTGGCAATAATAAAGGGATAGAAGTTATACATTTAACTTCAAACGTCAATCATTATCAATAACAAACAAACAATTTAAATAAATTATTATTAATTATACAAAGTATACATTATCAATAAACTAACATTAATTCAAAGAAATAATTTAAAATATTTAATTAAATAATTAAATCTTAAAATTCAAAATAAATCAACTTTATCAATATTAAAAAATTAAAAATATCCATTTAGATGAGTTAATTTATAAGGTACCTAAATTTCTATCAACATTGCATGCATTTTAATTATTCTTTATTTAGTTAGATAATAATTAACTAGTAACTAAACCATTTCATGCAAGTAAATACAATCATTATCAACAATATTTTATAAAATAGTTATATGAATCATATAAAAAGTTATGTAAATGTATAAAATTAGTTTAGTTTTACATTGGTGTAAGTGGATTCCTTCTCATAGCGGCATTATATTTACTGGAATTAGTTACACTTAATTTGTGAGTGTTTAAAAATAAATAATTAATAATTTTTTATTGATATGGGTATTATTTTGAGGATAATGAGTAGTTTTCTTATAAAGATAAGCAGTTTTTGAATTTTAAAAAGTATAAAAAAATTTAAACTTTCAAAATAACTATGATAGTATATCTATATGTTTTTATATTACTTTTAAGTATATTTTGGGTGTTTTGATAAAAGATTGATTGAGTTGACTTGTGATATCACACTCGTTGACTTATTTTATATTAATACAAATATATATAGATATTTTTCTAGATACATGCTTATTTGACAAACATTGCTTACATCGATGTTTACACGGATGTTTAAACATAAAATAAGCACAATTTTAATTATATGTTGTATTCAATTTTAAACTTTAAAAGTAAAAAAATTATCCAAGTTTTTCAATTTCATAATTAACAAATCTTATATATTCAATTAGTGTTCTAATATTTATGAATTTCAAATTAAAAAAAATCTATTAATGCTAAATTCTAATAAAACTACCAAAATTTTTGTCTTAAATTTGAAAAACCATTAAATTTGTTAAGATTTATACTTAATAAATCATATTTATTCACTTATCAAACATATTAAAAAACTATTAAGGAGCTTATATTAAATTTAAAAACTCTTAAATTTGTTAATGTTTAAATCTTATCTATTTACCTATCAAATTTATATACTGAATGTTAACAATTACATGCAACCTTTTAGAATGGCTCAACATAAAATTTTTACGTTCTTCTGTATTATTTTGATCAAAACCATATCTCATGGATGTCAATTCCTTTTTATTTATTTTCATTTTTTTCTTTTCAATTTCTAATTATGTTTATTATTTTTATGTTTTGATCAAGATTGTGGATTTTAGATCTTAGAGCATCATCTGGAAATATATTTTTTAAATGTTGTGATCAAGATTATAGTTTAGTTAAGCTATGTAAATTTTTATTATTTATTTTTAATTTTTTTTTCACAATTTCTAATTATTTTTATTTATTTATTTATTTTTGGATTTTTCATGAAGATCACTATTTTCAATGCTCATAGTAGAGTGGCATTTAAAGGCATTTTAATGTATATTATTTCACTTTATTCATTTTTTTATTTTATTAATTTTTTTTTATCCGTAAAGCATCTTTCCCATCTATTTGAAAAAGCTTCTCTTATTAATTATCCATGCTTTATAGACACATAAGAAATATTTATATGTAATATTATTGTTCGCTTATATCATTTTGATTTATTTAAAATTCACTAGCTTCAAAGAAAATTTTTGTTTCTACAATTTGAATAAATAGGATTATTGTTACATGGATGATGCAAGAATTACCTGGTGTTAATAAAAATGGATTTAGATTAGCATCTACCTTGCATAGATAAGCTTCAAATTTCTTTCGGTAAATTGAATTCCTATAAATTATCTAAAAAACAGACATAAAATAAGCTTTGGAATAGCATTAATTTTTTTAAATAAAAAATTAATTAAGAGCTTTAATTGATAGCATTTCTTTGGAGATATGTAAACTCAAATTCTGAAAAATAAATCGTATTTGACTGGGAAACAATAATCGATAATAATTCGAATAAATTATGATGATCGATATCTTAATTAATCAATTGTCACTAAAATAATATTACAAAATCCTAGCTTAGAGATGGCTTTATATAAGACTAAAATATAAGTTGATTATGAATGTATCATAAATTGACAATGTACAATTTACATTGTTTTTAATTGAAAAAACTAAACAAATTTTAATTTTTAAAGCTAATTAAATGTTTTAAATAAAGGATGAGATTATATCATTTTCACTATAAATTTTTAATATGTATAGATATCAAGGTCAGTTAAAGTTTTGCATAACTATTTTTTTTTAAATTCAAAAGCATTCCAAATTCATTCATGAAACTACTGAGTTACAATCTGTCTGCAGAAAAGATATAATCATTTCTGGCCAAGTTCCAACCCATTTACATACTTCCGCAATATTCATCCCATGTTTTGCTAGCATATTGGCTACCTCATTACAGCATCTTTCTGCGTACATTGGGGAGCACTCCTGGAACTCTTGGATCATTTCTTTGGCTTCACCCAGGATCACCCCAATTAATGACAGAAAGATGGAAAAGCTAACAATAAAAAAGAAACTAAAAGAGTTAACAGATGTTTCATATATCTCATAATTAAAATTTAATGATTTCAATTGTTTTCAAGAAGTTTAATATTCGCCGTATGTCGTAAAAAAATTGAGTTGGTATTTACTTAAAAAATACAAAAGATTAATAGTTTAATATATCTCATTAAATGCTTTTGAGTAATTTTTTTTTCAAATAATTGATTAAAATTTAATAAGATTATTTATTCAAAATTTAAAACAATTTTAGTTCTATTTTAAAAGGAATAAAATTCAGCATCAAAATGAAAAAAACAAATTAAATACAGATACTAACAACCAAGATATTACCGAAATTTTTTCAAAAGGAAGGTGTACACATTAATAAGTTATCGCGTATATTATTTAAATATTTAAAATTATCATTTCTCTTAATCAAATAAATTTATTTATTAATTACATAAATCTGTAGGTTTATAAAAATTATTACTTAAGATAGATATTTTGAATTGAAAATATTTAGTAATTTCAGATGGTATAAAAACTTTTAATTTATATTTTAATATTTTAGGGGTGTGCTTATTAATATTATTTATAGTATCTTTTGGATTTTTTTCTCAAATATCGTTTATCAAATATTTTAAATTTTTGTCAAAACTTCAATAAAAAAGGCATTATGATTTAATATTTTCATCATATCAAATGTATTTATACATCATAAATATGTAAATAATTACATAAGATTGATTTTTATTTTTCTGCGAATGTGCATAAATAAATCTTTGCATCACACGAACCACAAATTAGTTTAAACTATTTCACATTTAACGGTTTTGATTTTAATTACTTCAGATTTTGGGACACAGATACCAAATAATAATTTCATCTTCAACTCTATTTATTAAAATATTTTAATTATTTAATTATATCATAAAATTATATGAAATTCATTATCTAAAAACATGAACCAATATCATGTATTCATTATTGTTTTTGTTGAAGAAAAACAAAGTAAGACTAATCGTTTGCGCGTGAAAGCCTAGAAAGGTACAAAGATTGACATCATCTAGCTGTCCTTTTCTTCTGAATGCAATCTGGAAATATGAGCTAGTGTTACGTCATGAAAACCGACGATGATCGGTCGATAAAGCGGATGTTGACCGCCACAAACAGTGAGCAATCGCCAGATTTTCTTGCGTTTGTTTTGCGTTTCATAAAATAAATATTAATCAGAATAATTTAATTTTGATAAGCTTGTAAGTGACGCAACCTTTCCCATCTCTCATCTCTGCCCATTTCTGAAGTTTATCTGATCCACCTGTCGGACCCCTATAAAAAGAGTTGTCCTTTTATCGTTTCATTTTTCCCGAAAAAGTATATGAGAAGTTTAAGTAAATGATTTCAGTCAGTTCTTTTTTTCTTTCTTTTTTTTATTTTAATACGTACCCACCGGTAGCAGCGGATCAGCGTCGGCTCTCGACGTCAGATCAATTTATTAGTCCGAAGAGGCGAAGACTTTCCTTCCGACCTAACTGGTACTCGACTGCTGATGGTCTGGCCTGAAATTTGGTTGGATAACCATAGCCGACGAAGGTGAAAAGAGAAAATTTGAATTAAAGAAAAACTATTTCTTTTCTTTTAGCCAAAGCAAACAGAAAAGCAATTTAAACCCATTTCACTAAGTACATATATATATGTGTTTGTATCTTCATTACAATCAAAGACAACCCCTCTTTTCTTGTTTGTAGATTGCTTTCCTTCTCCTCAACACTTTCGATTCGCTCTTTTATTTATGGGCTTTGCTTTTTATCTATAAAAGAAAAAGAGGGTGCGTGAGTGAGATAGAATAGTTTTCCAATGCTTCTTTTGGATTTTGAAAAGCTAAAAAGCTAAGGTGATGGAAAACACGAGAAGGTAAGATTTAAAATAGAAAATTATGTAAATTTAATTATAATATATAAATATTAAGAATAATTACACGGTAAAATATAAAAATTTAATAAATAAAATTAATAAAAAATACATATTTTATTTATTTTTTTAAATATATTTTAAAAAATACATATTAATTTTATTAATTCACTTTATGAAAATTTTATTCTATCATTTATTTATAAAATGATTATCTAAATATTAATATAAACAAATCTATTTTCAAAATTTTTATGTACTTTAAATAATAATTCAAAATTTTCAATCCAATGAATGAAATATTGAATAAGTAAAGTATTTTTTGACTCAACCTTGTTCAATCCCACCAATCCACAACTAAATTTAGATGGAATTAACTTGTTCTTTACGCTTTGCTTGTTTCTAACTTTTTTAATTACAAATGAAGATTCCCACTTAATTTGTTGAATATAAAAAGATAATCAATGATTAAATAAACTGCTTATATTAGGATTTTGAAAAAAAAAATTAAAATATGATTTTGAGGAAAAAAATACAATTGCTTACGACTGAGTGAAATGTTCAATATCTTATATGCTAAACTTTCGATCCATGTGATTTTGTAACAAGCACGTGATTTATTGTTGTACATTCATAGATAAACTTAATGTACGAAAAAAAGATATTTATTTTGAAATGAAAGTACCAAAAGAATGCAAAAGAGTAATGAATGTGGTCAAAACCAAACCCATAGTCTGGTACTCCGACATCACAAGAACCAAAAAGATAATTTCAAATTTAATTTTTTTTAAAATATTTAAAAATTTCAACAATTAAATCTAACATTAAAATTAAAATTTTTTATTTTTTATTAGCAAATCATGTAGCAAATTGTTCACAACCGCTTAATTAAGTTATGATACTGAATTTAATCTGTTAACTCATTTAAAGAGATGGTATTTAATGAATTTAATATTTAAATTTTTTTATCTTTAAATTACATCAATATATATATATTTATTCAAATTACATTATATCATATTTTTTAAAAAAATAATTATTTAATATAATAATTATTATAAATTATTAAAATAAATATTTATTATTTAATTATTACATGTAATAAGTAGTTGAATTTTTAAAAAATCTGATTATACAATATGAATTGAACGAACAAGACAAACTGTTTTTTTCCTTGTCAAAAGGATATACAATAACGAGTAATAGCTTTATATATATACATATGTGTGTGTGTGTGTGCGTGTGTGTGTGTGTCTGAAGGGAATCTCAATCGGTCGATTTGCCTGTTGACTGGCGTTAAAACTGAAGAAAAAAGTGTACATCGCGCGAATCCTGGCGTTATTCGTCCTTCTCTGCTAGTTTCTATAAAGCAGCGTAGGGGCCTGGGTGAGAAGGCAAGGAATACAGCGTTAGTAATTAAGACTTGCCAAAACAACGAATTCCGCTTTGATGTCCCATAGTCAAAAAAAGTCACCTCTTGGGGCTCCAGTTCTAAAGCCCCACGGTCCGAATTCCCTCAAAAATCGGCAGCAGGTATTTTCGGAAATTTTGATCAAGGGGCTTGTCTCATCTTAACGATCTACTTCATTTTTTATATGTCACTCACAATTGAATACTTTTTTTTTTAGGTGTAATGTTTAAATTTGTTTCCGAACCTTGTTTTATTTTTTTTTAGGGAAAGGGAAAGCAGAGACAATGTTGCCGACAAGCCATTCATACTTCTTTGATAATGGACTTCCTAAAAAGCAATTTAAAATAATTAGATAACACAAATGTAAACTTTAGGCATGAGCTATTTGATGATATTTATCTTTGTGAATTTGTGATGCTAAGCAACTTTATTTATGAATTATTAGCTGAGTTTTTATTGTATTTCGTAACTTTTATTTATGTTATTCAAATTAACTCAAAAATAATTTTTACATATATGTATGTGTTCAATATTAATATATTTAATTTTTTAAAATTTTTTTATATATTTAAAAAATTTTATCATACACGTATGTTCAAATATATTTCAAATATAGATATCAAAAACTTAATACTTTAAAAAGTTAAAAAAAAAATCGAACAACATAGACTTCCACTCTTTGTTTGGAGGGTGTTCGTATTTTCTCATGTTAATCATTTGAAAATTTATCTAACCAACTACTTTTCAATTTAGATTTAGTTAAATATTTATCGAAATTTTTGTTTAGTACTTCGAAATAGAGTTTATTATTTTTCAATCGTAAGTTCTTTCTACCTCACTTTAGTTTAGTCCTTTGAACCTGTATTGTTCAATATTACCTTGTTATGTAGAAATAATTTTTTCTAACATGAAAACTTATTTTGCACCAGGGAAAGAGGGGAATGTCGAAATACCTAAGCAACCGCATGAAAGGGCTACAATCAGAGATGGAAGAAATAAGTAAGGAACAAACGAATATCAAACAAGGGCAAAGGGAAATAAGAGAAAAAATTGAAGCAATTGAGTTGGAATGTGAGCAACTTCGAAGGGAGACTGACCAAATAGTGCAGCAGAGTATGAAGACCCAAATCCGTCTTGCTTTCATGCTCGAAATCTTGAAAGCAAGACAAAACCAAGAGTTCGACAAGGCAGCCGAACTCACCGATGCTCTTCGGTAATTATCTTCATAATTTCATTACGACAATTTGTTGAAGCTGCTAAATTCATAATCATTTCCTTTTGTTCTCAAATATGTGATTCCATTTGCTTTTTATTGCAGCGAGCTGATAGCGAGAGAGAATCGGCAAAAGTAAATTATGGCACCAATGGCTAAATAAAGGGTGGGGAGGACGAGCACTTTTTGTATTATAGTTAGTTAGATTACTGATAATTCTAGCTAGGACCTGACCGTTAATATGTCTTATTATGCATGTGTGTGTATCTATGTATAATCCTTTTTGTAAAGTTTGTTTGCTTAGTTTAAAACAGTATGTAGTTATGACCATCTTAGTTTTGTATCATATTCGATGCAAAAATGGTAGGAATTGTCCCTTGGCATTCACAAAACCACCCTTTGCCCTAACCATTTTTATTTGGATTTCATTTTAATCTTTCCTTGATCCTCTCTTTTATATAAAAAAAATCATTCCACATTTATAATCACAAGTTTTTCAAAATTTTCATTTAATATTTATATGTTATCTAAAAAAGAAACTCTTTTTGACCAAAAATGTTTGGTTCTTTTAATATAAATTTCAATTTTTTTTCTAAATGATCTTTTTCAATACAAATATATATTTTACTATCAATATAACATTCGAAAGGGAGAAATGTAATCTAACTAATATATATATATATAACATCAAACCGAACACTTTGATGCATAAAAAATATGTACATGTATTTAATTTTTTCTCTTCATAAAATGGTTTCTTTCAATTAATATTTATTTAATTTTGCATGTGATTGTAATAACCTCAAATACAATAACAAAATTAACAATTTCCATGCTCTACTAAATTTTAAACTAATTTATTGAATTTAAAATATGAAAATGAATTTTCAGAGTGGCCCCTCCTTAAAGAAAATTCCGACACCGTTCCTGAAGGTGGTTGAATATTCGAATGAAGCCCAAGATTTCAATTATTGCTATTGCATTCAAATCGCGGCGTTTGCTTCTGTTGGAACTGTTGTTCTTCCGTTTAGTCATCGTCGTTGTTTCGACTGCTTCATGTTGCTTTTACGTGCTTTATGGTATTTGATGTTGTGTTGCGCTTTCTATTTTTTTCGTCTTTTTAATTGAGTTTATTACATATTTCAATGTATTTCTTCCATGTAGTTGTGCTTCATATAAAATATATATTTTGGATCATATATATGTCAATGTTTATATATATATATATATATATATTTATATAGCATAATAAAATGATTTCTTGGAAATTGAAAAAGCTTTTTTTTTGTGCCATGGAGAAAGAAACAAGCCAGTAAAACGAGGTTTTCGTTATTTTAAAATGCAAATACTTTTAAAATTTTTATTATTGCTTCCTATTTTAATGAAAATTTGCATAACTATTGTTGTATACTACACAGAGCTGTTATGCTTAACTGTATGCGCCTGAACAAATTATGAGCCTGGGCTCATTCACAATAGGCAACAGAGCCTATTTAAAAATAGATCAGCTTTAGGTCATACAGGTAAATACTTAAGATAAATTATTAAAACCTTAAACTTATTGTTGATTGTATTTTCGCTATTTCATTACCTTTTTCTCTTTCTAATTCATTTAACTGATTTAAGCATTGAAGTTGATCTTGTATAAAAAGCTTCGATGCCTCTCTATTTATCTTGGTCTTGTAGATCCTTGTGTCTTTTGGACTGGTTGACTCCTCCTGTGTATATCACCAATAATTGCCGCTGTTTGCGGAACAAACAAGAAGCCACATCTCAGGATTTATTATTTTGCCATAGAGCAACCCCCTGTCATGGCCTCCCAAACAAATGAATCTATTTCCACTATCCCAACCTCCTCTAGTGCACCACCCACAATGCTTCTAGGAGTGAAAACACCATTAAACTTCATCGTCTCATCAGCTTTAATTTCCACAACCATGACAACCATGCCTATGCAAGAGATAGCACATCACATGAATACCAGAACATAATCTCCTACCCCTAAAGAACACACTCTTTGGGTGGTTAGATGTAGCAAGCACTAGCCAATTGCTACCAGAACTTGCTTACCGTAGTCTCACCATCCTTGCCTTCCTCTAGCCATATGTGCAAAACCCTCGATCTGCATGCCTCTAATAAGATAATACCTGGTAGTCCTTCAACCTCTCTCAACAATACTCACAGAGCTATCACTTCAAGCATATCTGATACAGTACCTATACCTGCCATCGAAATCGCAAACCCTACACAACCCACTAATCCGGAATATGACGGATCTATTTAGCCAAATATATATGAATTCGGTTTTGTTGCAGCACCCAATAACACCTATGCTGCGATAGGCAGATAGGCTTACTCACCGCTTATACCACAACCTAACTATTACTTGCACTACCTAATTCCAAGCACTTACCAACCAATTAGCTGCACAATAGTCCCTCATACAATAGACAAAACATCAACTCGTCCAATTGGTCCAATCCCGGCTGGTCGCCCAAATCAACAACCTTTGCCACAATAAACTAGAAATAACAAGCCTAATTAGGCTTATAACCCTAACCAATAGCAAGAATCTGTATCCACAGTTAAGTCTGGCCTCATGCAATGATAGTATTCAAAAATTTTTAAAATAACATAAAATAGGCAGTGGAAATAATAAAATAGAAAAGCTGAACTTCTCTATGGATATGTTAGGTAGGGTTTTACATGTAGTAAACATAATTGAATTAAATCTAAATTTAATCAACCATATGATTAGAGATTACCTAACTCAAAAATACTGTAATCTTAAATTTTATAGATTTGAAAGATTCCCAAACCTTAATAAGTAGGCTTTTTGAAAGGTAATTTGAAATCACAAGCAATTCAAGTATCCTGCCTCCAATGGTGATCCATATAGACAGAAGTTGAAACCCTCTTTGGCACGATGGCTCTCTAGTGCTAGCCAAATAACTTCTCAAGTCACAACTAAAAGATAACTTGCCAGCAGTTTCAGATCCATGAAGATACGGGAATAATTCACTACCTTTGGCACAAAGAGAAGGCTCAAAATAGCTTCTTAAGGAGATAGCTATTTTGTGCAAATTTAAGAAAATGAACTTAAAAATCATAATTATTGATTCTAATCAATTTTACTAAGATAGAAAACTGATTTTCTATCTTTACATCAATTAAAAACAATTCTTAACTACTTGGAATATGAATCAGCATAATGGAAGCCTTAAAGATATTGGGATTTGGCGGAACTGGCTTCAGAAAAGTCTAGGGATTCTTGCCTACGATTTTCTAATAGCCAAGCTTACTCCCAAAAGACTTAATGTTATATTTATAAGTCTCTTGGACTAGGTTTAGATGTTTAATGAGTGCTTATTTTTAGGGTTACTTGTAGCATAATTAAAACTACTTTTTAATTAGCTTGTCTAAGATTGGGCCTTAATAGTCTTTTGCAGCCCAATAACACCCTATACATGCTACACCATGCACCAAATTTATTAGCAAGCCTAACTTAGAGTAGTTCACAACGGAACTCCTTTGTCATGCTAATTTAAGGCTTTTAGTCGAAACTCTTAATTAACATATTAGATAATTTAATCCACAATTAAATTTCTAACTTAAGTAAAATAATTTTATTTCATGTGAATAATATTAAATAATTAATTAAATAATTATCAAATAATTATTTAATTTTCAAATACAAATAATCGGCTTATTTAATATTTTTCCTTAAAGCCATGTCTACACTTAGATATTTTCTTGATAAGATTTTCTTATCATTGTTGCCTTATAAAGGCATCTCTAATTATGTTTCACAAGTCTAATTCATGTCTTAGATTATTCTTAATTATACTTATTCAGTTAAGCCCTCCTCAATTTGTCTTCTATCCAATTAAGTCCAACTTAATTGAACTCTGGGTTTAATTCAACAATTTGGTTTTATTGTGTGTGACCTATTAGGTTCTCAACTTGTTGGCAATGAACATAAATAATCTTATTAATTATGCTCATAGATCAAAAATGGGATCTAGCAACCCATTCTGATCACCCACATGTTGATAGAAAGAAACGTGACTTCTTTAAAACCTTTCAGTAATGAGCCTATTAGTGTACTATAGTCCTTTCACCATATATCCCAGATTGAGGATGAGCATGGTATAGTGTCTACCCAAACGTCTATCCATGTTAGCTCTTGCAACTCATGGTTAATGACCATGAATCTGTGAGGAACCATTTATCATAATTCGTTATACTTTTGCCAGAAGCTTTAATCCAATTAACCATTATCAATATCATTCGAGATATATCTCTAATGTCACTTGGAGTGGTGAATTCTCTTTGGATCACTCATCCATCTTTAATATATTCATATTATACCCAAAACCACCTTTATTTTGGTACTCATGCATTATGGACCCATTCATAATAATCTCTAAGTATGATACTCCACATACAAAATGATGTGGTATCATAAGTCTAAAGACTAATATAAATAAGTGGCACATGAAAACGTCTTCCATAGACACTTAAGTGACTTATACCAAATGGAGTTCTCATTTAGTCCATGTTTAATAAACTTGTTTCCACAAAACAAGCACCCATTTGCTATCTTCAAGTAACTCATAAACTTAAACTTTTATGAGATAAAAGAGTTGTATGGATCCAATGCATAGAGGCTTAATATATGCTAGTCTTTGTGTATTGCCAATGCCCTATCTTGATAATATAATGACTAGGAATCTTTTTAGAAACATAATATTGATGCATAGAGATCTCATCGTCGTAACTCATCACTATCTTTGCAATGCTATTATGTCTCATAGGCTTCATCCAATTGGTATTTGCATGAGTGTCAATCACCCTACTGACATGAAAGAAAACCTTATGTTACTTTAACTTAGTAACATGAATGTCTTTATTTAACCATGTATCCTATGTCCAAATTAATAGCCTACGCCCTAATAAACCAAAAACAACAAGCCTAATTAGGTTGGTCACCCTAACCAACTACCTTAACCGTAAATCTATGAATTGCTAAAAAGTTTCTAAACAAGGATAAGAAAAACAAAAAAAAATAATTTAAAAATGAAATAAAAAGGATAAATTAAGAAAAATGATAAGAAAGTAAATGAACCTGTCAAACAACAACTTTATCGTCCACTAGAAAGAGTCAATGGAATTTTGCCATCGCGCCAAACTTTGTGACCCAAATGATTTTGGCCAATGCTTTTGCACCAAAACAAAGGAAAATGGGCTAAACTATAGGTCCAATTGAATCCAAATGCACCCTAAGCAATCTTGCATCTTTTTGTGCCTTGAGATTAAGGTTTTTTTTTCCTCGAATGAAAACAAGAATAAAGAAAATGTATACTGCTATTCAGACTATTATTTTTATTCTAAAATATTTCTATTGATATTCTTATTTGTGTTTAGCACATATTTGGATACAAATATTAAAGTATGATTTTTCAAATATATGAAAAGATTTTTAAAAAAATTTAAATCTTTTCTATCTTAATCTTTTTCTTCAATCTATCATCTTCAATATCATCTTTAATCAACAATGGCTCTTATTTGTTAACCACTTTAATTGACTTTTCTATTTGACATGCCATAAATAGATCATAATTAAAAAAAAAGTTAGAATGAATTATCTTAAAAATAACCAAAAAAAATCATATGCTTTTAAAAATTTTTATGTCAATTACAGATTGAAATGATGTTAAATATCTAATCATATGGTCTGCCTCATTGAACAAAATCACGCATACTTTCTTATTGTTATCCAAAACATTTAACTTTAAAATGAACCTATATAAAATGGATTTATTTGTTAGAAAAAAGAATTATTAAAATAAAAATTAATATTAAAATATATAAGATTTTATAAATTAATATTATACCTTATATTATACCGAACACCACATGTTCCGCATTGCAATCCATTCAAGTTTATTATGAACATTAATAAACTTATCAAAAGATCTTTTAACTAAACCATTTATAATAATGTAAGTCTTTTTCATTTAAAAAAGGTCTTCGAACTTTGTTACAGTATCATTAAATATTAATTTTGGTTCCTTGAAATTTACAAAATTTATTAAAAAGTAATTTGGAAAAATATCAATTGAAAAGTTAATTATATAGAAAAAAATAACAACTTACAAAGGAATGATAAAGAAGAAAGAAATTTTTGAAAAAAACTACAATCAATAGAATTGATGCGAATGCTATCTTGGATGCTAACGCATCCATTATATAATGGAAATTCTTAGTTTAATTGGTATGTAACTCTAATAATAATTAATTGAGAATTAATCTAAAATTTTAACTCTAGTTTAATTGGTATATAACTGTAAGACTAATTAAGTGAGACTTAATCAAAAAGTATAACACTATAAATATGATTTTTGGATTTAAGTTATTTTACAATATATATACTATTATTAATTTTACAATATATAATATCAACAACACATGATAATTTCAATATATATGATTGTTTATAATATCATTAATTTTACAATATATAATATTAATAGTATGTGATAATTTTAATATATACATATACATAAAAAATATATATACACATAAAATTATCAATATATAATTTAATATATGTCATAGAAGTAATTTGTAGTTATCAATTATATAATTTAAAATAAAATCACCTATGTTTAATTCTTAGTTTAAATTTTATAATATACTTAATAATTAAATATTATTTTAATATCATTTTAGTAATATAATAAACAATAAAAGATAATTTCATCGGTTCAAAAGATTTTTCACATTGACGCTATTATTAAAAGATTATAAATAATTAAGGTTGTTTTCAAGTTCTCTTTAACCTAATATTTTATTCAAATAATTTTAATAATGCACTTTCACAAATATACGTGGCGATACATTTAAAATTTTACTTTGAAAATCAAATTTCACGGGGAAACATCCTTTTATGAATCGAACTAAACTCCTAATCTCTTACTTATAAATTAAGTACTTTCAATACTCTTTCAGAGAATCCTTAGTTTTGCTTTTGGATGAGAAAGCTATACCTAATCAATAGCTATCGCTCAAAGTTTGGGGAAATTACAAACTGTGTGGTCCACCATAGATTTCCTTGACGTGTTTCACTTTTTCAGATTCTTTGTTATGTTGGTCGTTTTCAGGTCCTGTTTGAGATGCTTCTTTTTTCTTGTGGACATCTTCTTTTATCTTGTGGACATCTTGATTATCTGTGTCATATGTTCTAAGTGTTGTGGTTTTGTGTAGTATGTCCATATAGTCTACGGAACTTGCATTAGTTTTTAGGCTCCTCTGTTTAGGCCAAATCTAGGGTTTTGGAAAGGCTTCTTCTTGACTTTCTTTTCCTTGTTAAGAGGATTTAAATAATAGTCACAAAAATTTTTTGGTTGCACACTTATTTTATTATTGTAAAATAAATAAATTTTATCATAATCTATTATGATATATTGATGATAAAAATAATCAAAATCACAAAATAATAATTGTAACATCTATTGTCGTTATTTAAAACTTTATTTATTAATTCAATTAAAGTTTTTGCCTTAGAAGAGAAAAAAAGTAAAAAAAAAATCACAATGAACCATAATATAATTTCATTTATTGAAAATATTCCTCCACTATTATTAGAATAATGCAAACAAGTCTTTAATTATATTTCCAAATTAAAAATTTCAGGCCTTTCTAGCATATAATATTGGATATAACTGTTAGAAAACAGATCGAAGAAAAAGAGTGAGTTTAGCAGCTTTGGAAAAGTCTCCCATCTTCGCGTGCTTTTAAGATTTGGAACATTAGAGCCAACCGAATTTTGGTGATGGTTGCTTGCTTAAAAATTAGATTAATCTCCTCCCTGAGTCGATCGCAATCCCTTCTAAGACTGGTAAACCTTTGTCTGACATGGCTTTGCTCCTCTCGTAAGCGTCGTTGATCCATGCCTATCTTCGCCATGGTTTGTTTTAAACTTTGGATTTTCAGTTTCTGCTTCTGAACCCTTTCTCGTTTCACGGCCTTTTGCCTGCAACTAGGTGCCCGTGCCATGATTTCTTCAACTCAACCTAAAATTATAGCAAGCAAAAAATTTAGTAGTCCCGAGTTCTCTGAGCCACGATTGCAATGAACTCTAGATGGGCCGAAACCATTTTATAGAGTGAGATTTGTAATTGTGGTAGATAGATCATGTCCTTGCTTTTGCGCAGAAAATTCTTAAGAATAACATAACGAGAGTTCGGGGTCTTGCGACAAGTTCACATATATATATATATATATATATATATATATATGCATATATACACGCACAAAGCTTAAAGGGTTGAATCTATCTTTAATCGTACGGCTCTCAGGTTTTGTGCAAGGATTGTGATTCCTAAAGGGTTTAACTACGAGTTAAATCACAACCAGGTCAAAGACAAGGATCAAGGAAGGAGGAGTAAAGGGAAAATAATCGAATGTTCTTTGATTCTAAATTTGATAATTTTAAATAAAATATGAAAATATAATTAAAATATAATATTAAATATAGTTTAATATGAAAAATAATTTAAATAAGACTTGAACATATTAATATATTAAAATTAATATAATATGAATTATTAATATAAAAAATTTGATATAAAATATATAATATTTTAAATATAATTATAATGTAAAAATAATAAAACGCAACATAGTACAGACTATGATAAGTTAGTTCTCGAAAGTTTTCTTACTTTTCTTTAGTCATCTTGTTTTAATTAAAAAAATCTATTATCGATCGAACCGTGTTGATGATTTAAAATTTTAAGCTCAACTTGACTTTTTATGCCCTCAGGATTGCCCAACAACTTCAATATATATATATATATATATATATATGCATATGTATTGATGAGACACAAATTCATATTTTATTTCTCTTTTAATTTCATATTAAGAGTATAATTTTGAATTGATATTAAAATTAACGCGGTGTATAATTTTTCTAACAACCTTTAAACCCTCTTTTTTTTTTTTACGAACTTTACATTTAAATGTCTAAAACCAAAATTGATCCACGCAGGAAGGCGTTCAGACCCCATATCTATCATGGCAGCCATGTGTTATATGGTTGGTAACGTCTACCTCGATTCTTATATTCTCCAAGGACGTATCCATCGCCCTAATCTTACGGCTTGCATCAAGGGCTAGAATTAATAGATAACCACTTTTCTTTCCTATATGCGTCGCATTTTATTGATTTCCTCATGCATAACAGCAATCCCTAAGCTCTAAATCTAGGACGAAGCAGCTTAAAACACATAATATCCTTCGGACGAAGCTCTCCCTTGGAGTCCTGCATCATTAACAATTGCTTACCAAAAGACCATGGTGTTCCCTCAAGCACCCTGTTCTTCTCTGCTACTGATGCGAATTTGAATAAAAATAAATTATCTTGCTAGGAAATTATATCTGCACAGGTTTTGCCAATATCCACAATATTTTAAGTGCTCTCATAATAGCATGATATTAATTGGTTAATTATTGAGAAGTTTCCCATCCTAACCACCCAAAAAACAATCCTAAAGATAAATTATACGACTCTTGTATTAAACAAGATTAAAACTCGTCTCAAGAGTATCCTAAAGAAAAAGTAAGCATTCAATTTCTTAAAACCTTTTTCTATTTAAAGAAGCCGACGTTCAATCTTAACCATGCTTATAATCATTCCAAAAATTTAAGAGGAATTCTGAACTTCCACAGTTGATACTGTTGAGGCCTTTCAAATAGATTAAGAGACTCAATCAGCAGAGCATCAAGTTTTTTAACAGAGAAAAAAACCAAGTTTGTCTTGTTCCCATACAATTTGATCCAGTGTAGTTGAAACAAGATGAACCCCACCTCCAAAATCCAAGCTTGCTCTCTTTCCAACAAAGGTCTATAGAAGATTATTCTCCCAATCTGGATGAGAGAAGCCAATATGTTATCCTGACATTTTTCAAATCTATTCTATGCCAACAAAAATATTCTCTGGAATAAATCGTTGAGAACCTTATCACCCACCCATTATGCTTGTTTTGTTGTTTAAGCATGTATGCCGAATACCCTTCGACTTGTCCCTAGATCTTTAAATTGCAATTGTTAATGTAATTTTGATTTTATCATATTTGTTATAATTGTAGACATAAACAGATCATGGTCATTAAAATTATCATTGCCATCGTGATTATTTTTTGTTTTGTAGAATAATAATTTTACTATAAATAGTGCTACATGCACTCATCTCATATATTCATTTAACACACTTTTTATCTATGGACTTAAGTGAAAAGTATTAAAACTTTTATAGATTATAATAGAATTTAGAAAACTTATATACGTGAATTAAGTAAAATGTTTGATGAATATATGGTATTTTCCTTTTACTGTAATTTTTTTTATCTTTAAAAGTTTAATGCTATCATAGTAATTTTATAATTTTATGAAATTTAAACTTAATATATTTTTTGCGTGTGTGTATATATAATAAATTAAATCCAATAGAAAATATAATATCAATTGACTTTCCTAGATAAAATGTGAAGATCTGCCATTGTTATAACCAATAGCTTCGCGCATTTAATTCTTTTCCTGCTTTCAAATTTCAATTGCATAATCACTTGAGTGCGGCGAACAAAGCATGTTGTTGCTTCTTTGAACAAAGCATGCATGTAAATATGCATGTACCGCATCAACAACATTTTATGTCATTCCACTACAACTCTTTATTACTATATTAATATGCCAGCGTTTTCGGCAGATATCTTTCTTTTCATATGTAACTTCTGTTTATTTGGATATAAAACGTGATACAAATATAACAGATTTTATAAATAAAATAGGGTGCAACTAAGTCAAGGCTCCAATGGCAGCTTTAAGATTTGTTTGACCGAATGATGCAATAATTTTTTTTAAATACGACGATGCAATAATTTGTTACGATAAACTAAAATATTTCTATTAGAGACTATGCGGTGGGATCCTCTGAAGGTGATCATTTTGTTCCTCCACGTTGTTGCTACGTGCTCTCCCTTGCTATTATTTCACTGAAAAAGGAAAAAAGGAAGGAAAATTTTTTCAAGCTTTTGTTATAAAATTTTTTTTCAAGCGTATGCAAAACAAAACTAAACAATGATATATGAAATCAACCGTAGCAATCGAGTGATCTGAGTAGCCTTAACGAAATCGCCTTCTTGTCGTGCCTTGATTATATTAAACATGAGAGCCAGACGAAGTTGGGTAAAGGCACTTCGCTTTATCATGAACTTAGTTTCTTCCTGTAGTATTTCACACTCCATTTCAATTGCCTTAAGTTTCTCTCGAACTTCTGATTGTGCTTCTTTGATAACGATCTGCTCCT
>JBBYHM010247136.1:1822-29711 GCA_038381775.1 Adansonia rubrostipa | reverse complement strand
GATAATAATTGGTGATAAATTACTATTTTAGAGTAGATTTACTTGAAGTTGTAGATTGAAGAGCAAAGCTGACTGTTAATAATTGTTAGAGTGATCTAATTCTCAATCACTAGGTAAAGGCTTCAAATCAAGGGTTATTTGCCTACATAAATCAATGTGAAAATATGGTTAAGTACTGTGAACTTACAGTTTCAAATTCATGGCTATATCAACAGAATGTTAGTCAATACAAAACTATAATTTTAAAAGTCTATTTGTTTGTTATGATGCCATAGTTGCAATTTAATTGTTCATTCCATACAGGGATCATTTGCTTAGTCAAATAAAAATGACATAAAGATATGTTAGTCAGTTTGATGGTCAATCAACATGGATGCAAAGGACAATGGGGACTTATGATGGAAAGAGGAAAAAGTTTAGTCCATTTTTATTTGCTTTTGTATTTTTCGTTTATAATTTGGATATATATTCTTTTAGTTTGATCACAGGACATATCAAAATGGCTATGCGCACATTTCAACATGAAGAGAGATATACCAAAATATCTTACATATGTTGCTTAGCTTAGCAGGATTCAACATAAAAGAACATAAATCCAGGGTGGATACCAAGAGCGCAAAGTAAACTTTGTTCCTCTTCTTTCTTTGTTTCTCTTTCATTTCTTCAGATTCTAAAACAAATCTAAATAGGGGATATATATTTTTAATTTGACCTTATTTTATGATTCATTGTAGGCTATCCATGAATAAGAACCCCAAAAAATGGAAGAAAATTAGGCAAGTTAGCTAGGGACAAGCATACAAGGCATAGTTACGCATCTTCAAACAAATTGAATGAATAAAGCTGACAAACGTAACACTATGGGTGATCTTCAAGCATGCAAGGTTATTTATCTTGCAAACTTTCAATGGAGTTAGAGTTTCTTTTTGTCATGCTCCCTTGAATATGATGAACTCAAAATCAGAAATGAAAGATAGATAATCTTCAAGTATTTCTGAACCATTTTGTGCATGATAAATGCCTAGTTTTGCGTATACTATGTTGTTTAGAGAATGGATGATAATTTTTGAAATGGAATTATTATATTTTGTTTTTTAGAAATCTTAACCAACAATTCTTTTTTTTTTTTATTGACGACACTTTACTACATATGATTATATGTGCATACATACTTCATCTTCATCATAATTTTTCATGCACTTAATGTGTTCTATATTATTTTACTTTCATCAAAATTAATAAAATTTATACAAATTAAAAACTAAATAGCTTAATTTATAATTTTTATTAATATTAAATAAAAAATAGTTGTCGCAACATTGAGCGAACATGTAACTGGTTTTAAAGTAATTTTGTTTCTTTTGACAAAAAAAAAATGTTGTAGTTAGCTTAAATTTGTTCTAAGCCTACACTAAAAAATTATCCAAGAAAAAAAAGTCCAAATCCTTTGAAAGAAATTTGAATATATGTCCAATCTTTTCTTTAATATTCAGCCAATTTAAAAAATATATAATTTTCAATATATAAAATCCATTTTATTACTATAATTTTAAAAATGAAAGAAAAAAAGTAGAAAAGAATGGGATAAAATGAAAATCATTATTTTAAAATCCTTCTAATTATGAAAACTTTTAGGAAATTTTTATAATAACGTTTCTCATGAGAATTTTTTAAGCTAAAACATAATTTGGTAGACTATACGAGAATGTTAGAAAGTTCTTTAAAAATTCTTTAAATATTTTTATACATTAATTTCAAATGATAAGAAAATAGAATTTTGAAATAAGGTAATGGGTCGAAGTTAATAAGAATGATAAATATAATAAATTATATCTTTTAATTATGGTATCATCATATCATCTGCATTTATTATATATACATATTTAAATTAGACATAAAACTATCTTACAATTCTAGCAAAGTAGACCTCACAAATTCTAACAACTTATGTATCCATGTTGTATTTGTATAGTTTGTCATATCATTATTATATTTAAAATATTTTATGTTTATATAATTTTTGATATGTTAGTAACTTATATTATATAAATTTTATGATATTTTTCTATTCATGTAGTCGCATCATATTGTATTATATTTTTATAATTATATATAATATTATTAGGTCTATCATAAATTATGGGTTTAACACCAGTTTATGTTTATAAATCACCGCTCAATTACAGTATACCTTTGTAATAAAATAAAACAAACGTTTTAAAAGGTTCTTTCCAATAGTGCTTTCCAAAGTCCAAATATATGCCATTCCTTCTTGCATTTATATGTACTGATAATGTGATTCAGATGCGAAAATGATAATTATGTTTAATATTATTAGGTTTATTGTAAAGGAATGGGATGTTTGCGAATCTCCACTCAGTATTACACTAGACTTTTGTAACAAAATAAAATAGATGTTTTAAAAGTTCCTATCATACAGTACTTAGGATGCAAAATTGGCAATCCCTGCTCTTACTCAAGATCTCTTCTATTTCCTGATAGACTAAGGAAATTGCTTCCAATTCTTGCTGCTGTCGATGTTTTTCAGGCATATAACTAAATTCAAAGGAATTTGGTGGCATTGTTACATTATCCTCTTCACTTTCCCTTATTTGAACAACTACTTCCATTGAAGGGCGATCCATAAGGTGCCATTGGATGCACTAGAGCCCTATAATCACTAGTTTCTTCGCTATTTTGTTTGTAGATTTTCTCCATCTTCTAAAAGATTATAGCTCGAATCAGGATAGTTGGTAGTTTCTGTTAGGATTTAATTCAACATAGCTATTATGATTTTGATTAATTTTCTAATTTGGTTGTTATTTGTTGTTAGCAAAATAAGGAGTTGCTGATTTTTTGCTATTCAGTTGGTTGTTTCATTCTTATATATTGTCCAACGAGTGTTTTTTTAATTTGTCATTGAGAAAAAAACACAAAGCCTTCTCTTCTTTTTATTCTAATTTTTTTCTCTTTTGCTGTAATTTCTAGCAGTGGTATAAGAGCTAGGATGACCACCATTACAGTTGCAAATTCAATTCAAAACTTACCTATGTTTACTGGCCTAAATTATTAGTTTTAGCAAGTCAAGATGTGGACACTGTTCATCTTTCATGATCTATGAGATATAGTGGAGAATGGATATGAAGTTTCAAAAAAAGAAGAGCGCATAAGGTTGATAGTAGCACAATGGAATGATTTAAATGAAAAATGGAAGAAAGATGCCAAGGCTTTTTCTTTCATCCAACAATCCATGGATGAAAATATTTTCTCTAAATTTATGAATGCAGAAACAGCAAATGAGGCTTGGGATGGACTTCAAAGGTTATATCGAGGAGAAAATAAGTCTAAGTAAGTAAAGATGCAGGGTTTTCATCAAGAGTTCAAAAACTTAAGCATGAAGGCTTTTGAATCAATGCAAGAAATTTTTTCAAGGGCATATTTAATCATCAATCAAATAAGAGCCCTTGGTGAAGATTTGTCAAAACAAAAGATTATGTAAAGAATACGTTTTGCCTATGAAGTATGATCATGTGGTAGCGACTATTGAAGAATCAAAAGATTTGCATAATTATACCTTTCATGAATTCATGGGTTCACTTGAAGCACATTAGCTACGGTTGAATCGCAATGCAGGAAATGCTATCCAATAAGCTTTCCACTCTAAAGTTGAGCAGAAAAAGAAGTCAGATTACATGGGAAGAAGAAGTTCTAGCCAAGGACATGAAAAAGCAACTCGTGGAAGAGTAAGAGGTAGAAGAAGAGGTAGACACAACAACTAGTAAAGAAATTCAGACTATGAAGGTAACAATATTAATTTTCCTTGGTGCAAATATTGTGGGAAGAGTAATCAAGTTGAGGAAGATTACTGGTATAAAGAATGTTCATATTATGAGAAAACTAATCATTATGAAAAGAATTGTTGGCATAAAGAATGAAATAGGCAAAACAAGAATAGCCCTCAATGTCATAACTATAACAAGTTTGGCCATATTGCTAAAAGTTGTTATAAAGACACTGAAGATCAGAGTAATTTTCATGAAGAAAATGATGAAATGGAAGAGAATTTGTTTGTTTCTTGCTTGGCCACTAAGATTCATATGTTTGAAGATGTTTGGTATCTCGATAGTGGGTGTGGTAATCACATGACAGGTGCCAAAAATTTATTTATGGAGACTAACGAATCAGTGCAAAGACAAGTGAAGATAGGAGAAAATAACCATATTCCAGTATGTGGTTTAGGAACCATTGATGTTTCTACAAAATTTGGAGGAAGGCTTATTCATGATGTCATATATGTTCCTCGTCTTGCTCCAAATTTTTTAAGTGTTGGTCAATTGTTAAGAAGAGGTTATTTTTGGTTTTTGGTGATAATGAATGCAAGATTTATGAAAAGAAAAATATGAATTTGATTTATTCAGTTAGAATGACTGCAAATAAAATGTTTCCTCTTGCATTTTTGGAAGTTATTCTTAATGCTTTTAAGGTTTTAATTACTGATTCTAACCTCTGGCATAAGAGATTTGGCCATCTCAATTTTGGTGGACTTGACTTGTTATGGTTTCTAGTCTTTCTATGAAGAAAGAAGGCAAGCAAGTTTGTGAGGCATGCATTTATGGAAAGCAACATCAAGATAGATTTCCAACAAGTAAAGCATGGAGAGTAATAAAACCATTAATGCTGGTTCATTTATATGTTTGTGGTCTAATGCAAACTCCTTTTTTGAATGGAAGTAAATATTTTTTTACCTTCGTGGATGACTTTTTGAGGATGAGATGGTTGTATTTTTTGAAAGGGAAATCTGAAGTATTTGAAACCCTCAAGAATTTCAAAGCTCTTGTAAAAAAACAGATAGGTTGCTTTATTATGACTTTGCACAAAGATCGTAGTGGAGAATTTTCATCTTCAGAATTTAGAGCTTTTTATGACTTTTATCGCATACAATGGCAGCAAACATCAAGCTATACTCCATAGCAAAATGGTGTAGTTGAATGCAAGAATAGAACAATTGTTGAGTTAGCTAGAAGCATGTTGAAAGACAAAGGGCTATCGAAGAAGTTTGGGGCTAAAGTAGTGGTTGCAGTAGTATATCTAAAAAATTGATCTCCAACTCGATCTGTAACAGGTATGACACTTTATGAAGCATGGAATGGAAGAAGACCCAATGTAAGTCACTTACGAGTTTTTGGTTGCATTGCTTATGCCTTTGTACCTTCTGAATTAAGAAGTAAACTAGATGACAAAAGCATTAAATGTATTTTTGTTGGTTATGTGAAAAACAAAAGGGTATAGGCTTTATGAAATGGATTCTAACAAGTTACTTGTAAGTCATGATGTGATGTTTAATGAAAATGATGCTTGGAATTGGGAAACTAGTTTCAAGGATCCCGAACGTGAATCTAAATCCTATAATTCCACACCAAAGAAGTTTAGGAGCTTGGCTGATATTTATGCTTATTGTGACTATATATGTTTTGCTTTGGAACCTACTTGCTTTAAAGATGAAGTGACAAAGAAAGAATGGGCTATTGCAATGAAAGAAGAAATTTAAGCTATTGAAAGAAACAAAACATGGGGCTTGGTGGACTTACCAGTAGGAAAGGAAGCAATTAAGCTGAAATGGATTTATAAGGCAAAATTTAGTGCAGACAGAGTATTAGAAAGGTGTAAAACATGCTTGTTTGCTAAAGGATATGCATAAGTGCCAGCTATTGATTTTAACAAAACTTATGCTCCTATTGCTCGATTTGACACAGTACGAACAATATTGGCTTTAGCTGCTTACAATGGCTAGTCAATTTATCAATTAGATGTAAAATTAGCTTTTCTTAATGTAGGACTTATGGAAGATGTTTAGGTTTTGCAACTTGAAGGTTTTATGGTGGAAGGACTAGAAGAAAAGGTGTTTAAATTGCATAAAGCACTCTACGGGCTTAAACAAGCTCCACGAGCTTGGTATGGTAAACTCATGCATATTTTGCTCAAAATGGTTTTCAAAAGAGTGCTAGTGAGCCTACTTTATATGTTAAATTTAAAGGAGTTGATTTTATTATTGTGTGTTTGTATGTTGATGATATTATTTACACTGGAAAATCTATTGGATTGATGAAGGAATTTAAGAAATCCATGATGCTTACTTTTGAGATGTTAGATTTGGGTTCTTTGCATTATATTTTAGGTTTAGAAGTTGTGCAAGATGAGAACGGGATTTTTATTTGTCAAAAAAAGCATGCAGCTGATTTATTAAAGAAGAATAGTATGATGGGTTGTAAGCTAGCAAAGTTACCATTAAATGCAAATGAAAAGTTATCCTTGGATGATGGAGTAGAGGAAACTGATGAGAAAAAATTCAAAAGTTTGGTGGGAGATCTCTTATATTTAACTTACACCAGACCTAACATTGCTTTTTCAGTTAATCTTATTTCCAGGTTTATGCATAATCCAAGTAAACATCATTTAGGAGTAGCCAAGAGAATTCTTAGATACATTCAGGCAACATCAGATTTTGGTATCATGTACAAAAGGGGAGAAGTTAATAATCTTCTTGCTTACACAGATAGTGATTGGGCAACTTGTGCAGATGATTGGGAGAGCACTACAGGATTCATATGCAGGCTTGGTTCTGGAGCTATTTCATGGGCTTCAAAGAAGTAGAATTGCATAGCCTTATCAAGTACAGAAGCTGAATATGTAGCAGCAACAACTACTGTATGTCATATCATTTGGATGAGAAAATTTTTTGAAGATATGAAGCACTAATAGACTAAACCTTCAATAATTTACTGCAGCAACAAGTCTACAATCTCAATGTCAAAGAATCCAATTCAACAAGGAAGAACAAAGCACATTGAGACTCGATTCCATTTCATTCGGGAGTTGGTTACAAAGAAGGAGATAATATTGAGTCATTGTTATACTGATATGCAACCTGCAATTATCCTTACAAAAGCTTTGGCTAGAGAAAAGTTCAAGAAATTTAGGTCCATGATAGGAGTTCAAAGCCTATTGAATTAAGGGGAGAAATGTTAAGAATTAATTCAATATGGCTGTTATGATTTGATTGATTTTCTGATTGGTTGTTATTTGTTGTTAGCAAAATAAGGAGTTGCTGATTTTTTGCTATTCAGTTGGTTGTTTCAATCCTATATATTGTCCACCAAGTGTTTGTTGATTTGTCGTTGAGAAAAAACACAAAGCCTTCTCTTCTTCCTATTCTAAATTTTTTTTTTCTCTTTTGCTGTAATTTTCAACAGTTTTGAGGGTGTTATCATCTTTGCTGGTAATGTTTTTCCTGCCTCCAACCATTTCAAGCAATAGCAGTCTGAAGCTATAAACGTTTGATTTGTAAGACACATTACCGAAGTTCTTGGAGAACACCTCAGGTGCAATGTAACTAATTGTTCGTCAAGTTGTTGTCATGGACACTGCGCTTTGTTCCTCGGAGCACAACTTAGCCAGACCAAATCACAGATTTTCAGATTGAAACTGTGGTCAATCAAGATATTGTGAGGTTTAATATTGAAATGAAGGATTCGTTGATTGCATCCTTGAGGAAGATATTCAATTCATTTGGCTATACCAAGGGCAATACCCTGCATCTTTTCCAAGCCAAGGAATTTTAGAGACTGCTGAAGCAATGCACTTTTGCAAGGAACCATTTGGAAAAAAAAAAACAAAAAATCAAAGACTACAGCTCGTCTAAATCCATCGGCACAAAAGCCTACTAAGCGAAACACGTTGGTGTGGTGGATTCTTTCCATCGTTCCGACTTCATTGATGAACTCTTTTCCATTTCCTTCGGTTTCATTGAGGACTTTAACAGCTACTAGAATTTTATTTGACAGCTTCCCTTTGAGCACAATTCTGTAATCCCCTTGGCCCAATTCTTCCTTGAATTGATTTGTGATCCACTTTATACCAGCAAAAGAGTACCTTGTTGGCTTGAGAGCTTTGTAATCTTCCAAAAATTTTTTAATTCTTGTTTGGTTCTCTTTGTCCAATTTGTCTTAAGAGATAAGCTTCATAGAGGGCAAGAACAACTATTCCAGGTAAACACGAACTGAGAACTACACCTGTGACTACTTGTCCCGTTGATGCCCCTGCAGAGAATGTAATTATACTATCATCAGTTCAACAATCTGAAAAAAAAAAAAAAAAAAAACCATCTTTCGATTCAAAATGAAAGGATTTTAACTTATAAACTAAACCAGCGTGGAACATATGAAGAAAGAAACCTGGCCAGGCAGATAGGACAAGTCTGCACCAAATTTAATTAGTTCTTTTAGAATTAGTATAGATCATAAAAAATAATTGATAACTTTAATAAAAATCGAAAGCCCAAAGAGCAAATTGAGAATTAAATAAAAGATGGAATGGGATACATACCAAACTGGGCCGATGTCAGCGTTCTATTTGGGGTTAAAGTACTTGGAATTTTTATGTACTATACCGTTTAGTGCAATTTGGGTTTTTCTATTAAAAAACTTGTTAATTTATATATTATTAAAATTGAAGCAAAAAGTTTTTTTTTTTTTTTTTTAACACCAATGTTAAACTGGGCCTGAATATTCCAAGGACCAAAAACTCAAGGCGCTTTTTCCCGTTCCTGATCTGTGGCTTGCTAAGGGTTGTTTGTTTGCTTCTTCTTATGGTTATTACAGGTTTTTCATTTTTAATCTCATTTTTGGGCTTTGTTTTTTTTTTCCGCCGACATATATTAGCATTCTTTATTCTACTATCAGAACAATCTCCTCCAAGTTGCTTCAGGAAGGCAATAAAATTTCAACTTAGTATTTTAGATTAAGGGAAGTCACATGCCAAAGAAATTTCAATAAATTGAAAAAAAGTGGAAGTACCTCAACAACACCAATACATAAACCACCCATCCCAACCAGTCACATATCAAATAATTTTCAATTAAATTGAAAAATATAATAGAATGACTTGGAACGTAGCTACAAGAGAGGAGACTAAGAAGTAATTTGAGTCAATATCAAACAACTACATCAAAACAAAGTTAGTCCAATTTAGTGGCTGTTACTTGAGAGTTAGGATAGAAATATTAGAATGGTTTGATTTTCAAAAAGTTGAGAAAGGAGTGGAAATTGGGAAAACCATCCTTTGTCAAATTTAAAATCATTTTGAATAATTCCGGCTTTGTCTTTTTCTTTTTTTTTTTGTTTGTTTTTTGTGTTCATGATTTCGGCTATGTTTTGGAGATAGATATATTCGTGACTTAGAAAATCGTTGATCCAACTTTATCTTGGATCTTCTTGTCTAAGTAATGGACTACTATTAATTACCAAACACAACATAATTAGGGTTATGATATTGTGATTATAAATATATATATATATATATATATATATATGTCCCAACAATTAACAATCTCTCAATTTGAATTTTAGCACTTGTTTTAATGTCCAAAACTACTTCATCAATCCTTTCTTAAAGAATTTCTGTTGCTAATCTTTGTCCCACGCCAATGGGCGGAAAAGAAATTCCAATTATAATATCTGAATATAATTATAAATGTATTAACTCTCAATTTTTTTTTTGTTTTCTAATTTTTTGTAGAATCTTTGTTAATTATGTATGTTTTGGTTCGATTTTCAACAAAAATTACAATTAATGTGTAACATTTTATTTGTCAATTTTTGAAAATTGAGGGACTTTTTAAAATTTCATATTATTTTAGTTTATTTATTACATCAAGTTTCAAAAAGTGTATTTTTTTATTTTATAATAATTAAAATAATAAATTAATAATGCAATTTGCTTCAATTCGGAAAATTTTGATATTTTAACTTAAAGAAACAAAAATTAAATGTAGAATTAAATACTGAAATATTAAGAGTTGAATATCTTTCCGTTTTCTTGGGTTTTTTTTTTTTTGGTTTTTTTTTCGGCCCTCTTAGCTCACGCCAGGCCTTTCCATTTTTAAGTTCTTCCACTATCACAACATAGGCAGTAGGCTACTTATTCACTTTTATCACGGGCCACACTCATTAATTCAGGTCCAAAGATAAAAGTTATATGAAACAATATAGCTTACCAAAATAAACTCAATCATTAGAGAATTTTAGAATGCAATTTCTAGAAGTTTGGAGATTCAGTTAAAAACAACAACTCTAGATTATTTAAAACTAGATAGAGATAGAGTTAATAAAGTTTAAATTTATCTAGGATTCTAGATTTTGTAGATAAGTATAAATCCTAATTGTCCATTAGATTTAATCTTAACCATTGATGTGTGAGGAATTTAACTATAAATGGAGGTCTCTCCAGCCTTTTTTGTATCATCAAACACTTAAGAAATATATTTAAGCATTCATTTCTATTCCTTTTGTGTTATTCTTTAGCTTGTTAGCTTCAATACCTTTGGAGAATTTAGATTCTACCTTTGAGTATTTAAAAGCTAATTTAAGGATTCAAGGAAACAAATCCCAAGCCTAAGGGTGTGTGTTTTGCTAGGCTAAAGTCCAATCTTGTGACAGTTGGTAGCAGAGTCAAAAGTTTGTGAAAGTATTAATCATAAAGATGGAATCTCTAGCAAAAAACCAAACCCATGAGATCTTAGAGACTCATGAAAGGGGAAGGAAAGCCAATAGTTCGAGGAATGTTTTATTAGCCATAGATGGTAGGGTGGCCAAGCTTAAGGTGACTACCAAAGATATACGGGAGAATCTTGAGATTGTGAATAGTTGCATCAAAAAGCTAAACTCTGCAAGGAAGAGCGTAAAGGGGAGATGCAAGGTGTTCCCAACTCAGTGATAGACATTTTCACTCAAAAAAATGATGCCTTTGAAGCCATGTTGGAGGCCATGAAGAAGCAAATGGAAGAGCTCTTGAGGGAGTTCTTATCACGCAAAGGTGTTATTAGGGGTAGCATGCTAACCGTAACACCTAAGCATAAGATGGAGATCTTCAAGCAAAAGATGTGGACAACTTTTTGTGGGGGATGGAACAATGCTTCAAGTAATGGGCATCGAGGATGATGCCACTAAGGTAAATACTACCTCATGTATTTTACTGATATGGCTATTTTGTGGTGGCATTACTAATGTAACGATGAAAAGCATGAGGGCATTGTTATTAGAACTTGGGAGGTGTTCCAAACAGTGTTTAGGCAAAAATTTTACCCTGAATATGCCAATGATAAGGCATATGCAAAATTATGATGGCTTATGCAATGAGGCACATCTCAAGAGTATGTTTGGGAATTTAGCGAACTTAAGCTCCATATTTCATATTTAGGGTAGAAAGAGGTATTCATCTCATTCATTATGGACTCAAACTCTAGGCTAAGCAAGAGTTAATAGGGAAAGAGGTGTGCAAGACTTGACTAAAGCCATAACCACAATGAGGTCTTTGATCGAGCTCGATATAAAGAGATTGAACAAGTCTAATTCTTTTAAACCTAAGAGCAAGGGTAATATGGGGAAGACAAAGATCAAAAGTCCAAAAATAATGATGGAAAGCGACCCACAAGGTAGCTAAAGTCTAACAAACCATAAGATGAGAAGAAAAACAAGGAACTAGTGAAATGTTTCTTATGTAATGGTCTGCATTGGATACGAGATTACTTAAAATAAGCCAAGCTTTCCTCCATTAACAAGAAAGATGATGGGCTAAAAAAAAGACTTAAAACTTTGTTTGATAATGAGTTTTATCAAGGTAATAAAGTGCTAAAAACGAAAAGGGTTGATGTTCATGGACGTCTCTATTATAGGCAAAAAGTGCTTTAATTCACACAAGAGCATCAGATTTGTTTATATCTGAGGAGGCTACCAAAAATTTTGATCTCAAAGTTGAGAAGATAACCAGGTGGATCGAGATAGTCATCTCAAAGGAAGTCCTAACCATGGGTGTCACAAAAAGATTAGACCTACAACTTGAAGACTGGAAAAGTAAGGAAAACATCGAGATAATACCATTTATGACTATAACTTTTTGGTTGGCTTAAATTTCCTTGACATAATTAATGCTCTTCTTGTACCATTTGCCAATTGTATATGTATCTTGGATGCTTATTAGCAATGCATTATGCCAATGAATCAAGAGATGGGTGTCAAAGCCAAGGTGTTGTCTACAATCTAGCTTGCCAAAAGAGTATGTAGAGAAAAAGTCAGTTACTTGATAGCCCTAAGGTTCAATAAGCCTTAGTAACCTATGGACAAGACTTCTTTGGAGATGCTAGATGTGTTGCAATCTTTTAATGATGTGATGCTTGCAGAGTTTCCAAAAAGGCTACCACCTAAGAGAGAGGTGGATCAAAGATTGAGCTAATGCCTAATGCTGAACCGCCAGCTAAAGCCCCATATCGAATGACACCACTAGAGCTAGAGGAGTTGTGAAGACCGTTAAAGAAGCTTCTAGATGTTGGGTGCATTAGAAAATCCAAGCCTAGTTTAATGCATTGATTTTGTTTCAGCGGAAGCATGATAGGTTTTTTTTGGTTGTGCATAGACTATCGTGCACTCAACAAGTTCACTATGAAAAATAAGTGCTTAATCCCATTTATCGTAGATTAGTTTGTTCAGCTTGAACATGCAAGATAGTTCACCAAGCATGACTTGCGATCGAGGTACTATCAAGTAAGAATAGTTGAGAAAGATCAGCCAAAGATGGCATGTACGACGCACTACGACTTGTATGAGTTCTTAATGATGCCTTTTGGTATTACTAATGTTCTAATGACCTTTTGCACTATGATGAATAAGATACATCAACCTTTTCTCGCTTATTTTGTGGTTATTTACCTTGACAACATTGTGATATATAGTAAGTTATTTATGAAGCATATAAGGCACTTCAGAAAGATGTTCCAAGTCTTGTGTGAGCATAAACTCTACGTGAAATAAGAGAAGTGTTCATTTGCCCAGCATGAGGTCTCATTCCAAAGGCACATTATGGGAGGTGGCAAGATCGAATAAACGGAAGCAAAATTGATTGGGAGTCACTAACCAAGGTAACAAAGTTACAGTCATTCCTTGGGTTGGCAAACTATTATAGACACTTTATTGAATGCTACTAAAGCATCACAACACCATTAACAAACTTACTTAAAAAGAAGAAAGTGTGGGATTAGAGCCCTTAGTGCCAACATGCCTTTGATCAGTTGAAACGTGCTATGATGGATGAGCCTTTACTTGCTTTGCTAGATCATACTACACCATATGAGGTTTATACAAATGCATCAAACTATGTGATTCGAGAATTATAGATGTAAGATAGGCATTCTATGGCATTCGAGAGTCATAAACTCAATAAAACTAAGAGACCGTATATAGTCTAAGAAAAAGAGATGACTGTAGTAGTGCATTGCTTGCACACTTGAGACATTACCTGTTGGAGTCCTGGTTTCTTATCTTTACTGATAATGTTATGAACAGTTATTTTCTAATACAAAAAAATTTATCCCTCAAACATGCATGTTGATAGGTTTTCCTAGTAAAGTTTGATTTTAGCATAGAGCACAAGCAATGGAAAGCTAATGTCATGGCTAAAACGCTAAGTTGAAAGGTACATCTTACAACCGTTATTTTCTTTAAAAGTTCACTATTAGAGTGTATCAAGGAAGGGTTGTCCCATGATCCTATAGCCAAGACTTTTTAAGACTAGATGGTTTTGGGTTGAGAAAAACTTGCTCCACACCAAAAGACATCCTTTTGTGTGCCTTAGTATGGGAAGTTGCACAAAAAGATCATGTAGGAATGCCTTGCTTTTAGTATGGGAAGTTGGTCATCCTAGTATGTACTGCACCTTAGCACTTTTGGAGGATCGTTTCTGTTGGCCATACATGGGCAATGATGTTGAGATGTATGTGAAAACTTACCTTATATACCAATAAGGCAAGATGAAGGAGAGAATAACAGCCAGACTATTCAACAATTGCCCATACCAGAGTGGCAATGGGAGAGTATTTCCATGGATTTCATAGATAGACTACCTAAAGTGGATGGTTTTGAGAGTATTGTGCTAGTGGTGGATAGATTTTCTAAGTATAAAACTTTTATTCCAACAACCAAAGAGTACCTTGCAAAGAAAGTAACCTGATTATTCCTGAAAAATATGGTGAAGTATGAGAGAGTATCGCATACTACAATTATTGATTAGGATGGGCGATTTACTGGACTATTTTGGATAAAATTGTTTAAGTTGTTAAGGTCAGTCTTAAACTTCTCCACTAGTATGCATCACCAAATAGATGGGCAAACCAAGAAAGTGAATGCTTTACTAGAGTTATATTTTAGGCACTACGTGAGTGCCACACAGCGTGACTAGCAAAAGTTGTTGGATGTAGGCTGGTTTTCTTATATCTTATAATGGAATGAGGCCATAAACCAGAGTTTGTTCGAGATAGCAACCAGGCAATAACTGCTCACATCTAGTGCTATTATGACAGGCTATACAAGACCAAATTCAGTAGCTCACAAGTTCATCATGGCTTGGCAAGAGCAAACTAACTTTGCCAGGGCTTGTCTACACAAGGTAGGAAAATGTACCAAGAAATGGGTAGATTAAAAATTAAGAGATGTACAGTTTCAGGTTAGAGATTTAATCTTTGTCAAACTACACTTGGTGCTATGTAACCCAAGCATGTACAAAAAGATTATTCAAAGATACGAGGGTCCTTTTAGAGTTTTAAAACGAGTAGGCAAGGTGGCCTAAAAATTTTAAGTTGCCAGTAAGTTTAAGGTTACACCTTATTTTCCTTGTCAGCGTGCTCAAGCCATTCTATGAGGATTAAGAGGATTTATGTCAAGGCAAGTCGTAGCGTGCATCAATAGAAGTGAAGGCCCCCTATGATAGAGATGTACAATTCATTCTTATAGATCTAGTGGTACAATAAAAAAGTCATAGGCCAAGCCATGAGTACTTTGTTCAGTGGAAAGAACTACCTGATATTGAGGCAAGTTGGGAACCAGTCGAGGCATGTGGCAGCTCTAAGATAAGATTAAGTAATTCCATTTAGAGGATATGACAAGGGCATCATAAGAACAAGTGAGGGAGAATGTCATGGGTCACATTAACCTAGGCCTAAAGACAAAAGTTACATAAAACAACTTGGCCCACCAAAATAGGCCCAATCTTTGAAGAGTTCTAGAAGGCCTAGTTTCTAAAAGCTTGGAGATGCAGTTAAAAAAAACTACTCCAACTTATTTAAAACTAGATAGAGATAGAGTTAATAAAGTTTAAATTTATCTAGGATTCTAGATTTTGTAAATAAATGTAAATCCTAGCTGTCCATCAAATTTAATCTAAACCATTGATGTTTGGGAAATTTAACTATAAATAGATGTTTCCCCAACAAATACTTGAGAAATACATTTTAGCATTCTTTTCTATTGTTCTTCTTTTTTGTTTTGGTTTCTTAAAGCTTTTAGCTTCAGTGCTTTGGGGAATTTAAACTTCTCCATTGAGTGTTTAAAGGTGACTTGGTCATAGAAGGAAGCAAATCTTAAACCTAAGGCTGCATGGTTTGCTATCTAAAGTCCAAGCCGATGACACTTTCACCATGTATATAGGAGGAGTTTCAGCTCAGACTTTGCTATTCTTCTGCTTTTACTTATATAACTATCTCCTTATTGTTGCAGTGCAAAGTAACTCTGCATTAACAATGCGATGAACCCTCTTTTTAAGGCCAAATCCTCAATATCTCATACCTTTTCGGATTAAAAGATGAATCTAAAAGAAACAACTTTAAACTTATTTACCAGTTCAAATGCGAGAACAAGGAGACAAATTTTTACTCAAAAAAGGGCATGAAGCATTAAGTGCTGGCAATCAATTACCATAATTTCAGCATCAGAATAGTTGATTCTAGCCTTCAAAAAGACAACTACTTCTCCTTTCCTCTTCGTTCTTTCAATCCTTATGATTATTATGAGTCTTCCTTTGGTTTTCCAAACTAAAAAGAAAAACTTGTTCTATACTTGAGTTGTGAAAATCCAGCCCTCGTCGATTCCTTTCTTTATATAAAAACTAGGCCTTGTAATCTCAACATTGTTATTCCTTCATCAAAATGAGATACTATTCATATGTTATGTTAGGCAATGCTACTGGGGGAGATATCGCAGATTTGTGCAGGATAGACATGGTAGTGAAGTCATCTTCTGCAACAATTTATAGAGAAAATCTTTCTTATGCAGACATTCACAATGGACTCCTCTACGGTTTTGAACTTTGGTATAGCCCCTTATAAGGAAAATCTAAATAATTTTGAAACCACATTTCAAACATTGCTAAAATTAAAATGTGCATATATATAGATAAATTTAGGCTTAGACAATTTCATACCTTTTTGTATAATTAATATTCGTTTAATTTGATCATTTTATTTTGTATTTTATTCATATGAGTAAATTAAAAATATTTAATTCTTTGTTTGATTTTAAAAAATTTTAAATAGATAAATATATATTGAAAAGGATAATATTTTTAATCGATGTGATAAAGATATCGAATTGTTTCAAAACTTTACATGTAGTACAATTATAATTATATTATTAAATCTAATTATAGATTTGTTAAAATATTAGTCGTATAAAGCTATTACACCCATTATTATTATTATTACTATTACTACAATGTGTGAAGGGGCTTAACTGTAAATTCTTGATACTAAAGTGTTTATATGCAAAAAAAATATGTAATAAGAATTTTATCTTTTTTCTCTTATATGGGCTAGAACAAAGAGAAGATGAAGAGAAATCAAAAGAGGAGTGAAAGAAAAAGTTTGAAATTCTGGGAAAAAAGCTAAGAAATTGAGTTTTCTCATCTTCTTAAAGGTAAGCTTAGTAATTACCATTTTATATGTTTCGTTTCATGCATTATAGAAAACCCATAAGAAAACCCAACCTTGTACCCATGGCTTAAGACCTTTTCAAAAACTTTTCGACATGAAACACCTCTTTTAGGTAGCTTTTGGCTTAGGTTTCTAATGGAACAAATTTGAGTTGATTTGGTTGGGTAGATTGTAAGATATGATAATTTATATTATGGGTTTAACAATGACAAACCACCAATTTTAGGCTATCAAAAATCCACCGTCCGGTGTTAGATTTAGGCAATTCTTGAGTCTAACTTGTAGTATGAAATGTGAACTTTATTTTAGCATTGGTGGCTTGATCTGATGATTTATGTGCTAAGAGAATCGAAAGCCACAAGTTGGCTACTTGAACATAAAAACCTAGAAATCTGGGTAAGATGGTGATGACTAGCCTATTTTGGCCTTACCAAAAATGATTTTCGACCACCATTGTTTCTGATTCAAAATTTCTATATTGAAGTATGATGTGCATGTTTGATTTTGGTAAAAATACAGCCCTGGATTCAAGTTATATTGTGAGTTATGAGGTCTCAAAGTAGGCCAAATAAACATATTTTGAGATTTTGAAAAGTTGAGAAAAAATTAATTTTTATGCATTTAAAAAAAATTTATTTTGATTTTTATTTGATATATTTTGCTGTAATTAGTCATGATTTTTAATTATACAATTCTATTAAAATTTTCAAAAATATATACATAAAATATGATAAAATATTGATTTTATGAATAATAATAATAATACTACATAGTAATAACAATATGATTTCTTTTAAAGTTTCTTACTTCCCATTATGGTTTTGACTAATTTTCCTTGTATTAGAAAGGTATAGTAGATGTACAATTAGAGGTTAAATAAGCTTTAGAGAGTGAACCGAATCGATATGGGTTCAATTTGAAGAAGTCATTAGGAGCATTGCATGAAAATAATGAATAGGTAAATCTCAGAGTAATTATGATTTATATGGATTATGGGGCCTTAATGTATACTTTTGACTAGATTTTAGAGTTGGAAGACTTGAGTTGCTAGGTAAGTAACTTACTGAATCTTTTATTGTTTTATAAATGTATAAATACATTATGTTTAACTTGAAAATGGACTTTCGTGTGAATTATTTTAATATTACTTTTGAATATGAGAATATTTTAAATTCTATGAATTGATTATTTGATTGTGCTTGAATATGTCTTGAAGCTATACATTGAGGAATATGTTTAAAATGATTATGATTATGATTATGAAGAACCTTTTTTGTCTTGCAATTTTGAGGTGTACATATGAATTTGATTGAGATGGTTATTGGTTTTGAATTTGGCTACATTTTGGACCCTGCCATTAGGGATAAATACGATGACTCATATGCTAGCATTGTATTTAACCTTTCTAAGGTTACATATGAATATGGACCTCATTAGGGTGAAAATGGTCATAGTCCGGTGTTGTTTAACCTGGCTACATTCTGGACCCTGTTATTGGGGACAAATACATGGCACATATGCTAGCATTTGCGTATCCTCTCTGAGGTTGGATTATGATTATGGACCTTGCCACTAGGGTGAAAATAGTCATAGCCCATTTTGAATCTAAATATGAAATTGTTATGAACCTAGATATGAATATGAATATGAATGTGCAGTTGTAACCATAACCATTCTCATTAACATATCTCTTTATCTGAATATGAAATATTTAATTATTAAAACTTAAGTTGTGAATGATTGTAGAGTAATATGGTTTGGTTCTAGTTTGAGTATTACGACCTAATATTTTTTTGTTTGCCAAGAGTTTTCAAATGATTTATAACTATATGATAGTAACATGTGATGACCTAGGTGGTTGAATCAGTTTGTTACTTATTGAGTATTTTATATTCATTCTGTTGATTATAATTTCCTTACAGATTTTGGTGAGTAGTCATTCTACTATAGGGTTGGGTGTAAGTGATTATGCTAGTTCTTAAGATATTTTAAGTTTGTAAACTCAACATTTTGTCAAAATAACTTAAGAACTGCTAGCGTATTTATTTGTAATGGCTAAGCTTGCTAACCTTTGATGATATTTTGTGTAATGTCTTATATTTTTTTAAATTTGATACTTTAGATTTGATGATATTAAGTAAAAAAATTTAGAATTCATAGCCTTACATACTTGTATAAATATGTGGTAGTTGTTAGGTCCAAAATCGGGTTCAAGGCATGACAACTTTAATTGTATCAGAGCTTAGAGTTTGACCTTTAGATTATAGGTAGGTTCATAATGAGCATCGATAGATTTTAGGATAGTTTAGTCGACTTACAATGCATTAATTTTGAAATAAGGCAAGTGATATGCAAGTCAATATGTTGTTATTAAATTATATATGCCTTAACTTGATGGAATGTGTTTTGTCAAAAAAATGCCGTAGTGGTGAAAGCTAAATTATATTCTTTTAATTGGTGTAGTTATGGTTTTTCGAAAAAAGACTTTGTCGACTATTATTGAAAGCTCCCATGATAAGGATGGGACTCGACAAAATGTAGATCCTCATCCATTACATGATGTTGTTGATTCCAAGAATCATGATGGTAATTAACCATCACTAAGTAACTTGGACAGTAATAATGTGTATTAGATAGTAAGGTAAATGATAGGACTGGCTGAGCAGCAAAATATTGCAAATAATAACCTTCCTGCTCTGTTAGCACAACAACAAGAATAACTGCAAAGATGTCAATAATAAGTGGAGCAAACTTGCCTACCTAACCAACATAGTGGATTTGTCAAATATAAAAAATGGGTCTTCTTTCCTTTGAAGGTTGTACAGATCCTAGTGAAGTAGAGAAATAGGTCAAGGAGATAGAGAAACTGTTTAGGGCATTTAAATGCCCCATAGAAAATCGAGTAGGGTATGCTGCACTTATGCTCTAAGGGGCTGCAAATGATTGGTGAGAAAGTCAAGAATGAGTATTTACCGAGAATGAAGAAAATTGTTCTTAAGATATGTTTGCAAAGGTTTTTTACAACCATTACTTCCCTAGAAGTGTTTGACTACAAAAGGAAAAAGAATTTATTGAGTTAACTCAAGGGGATAAAACGGTGGTCGAATACAAAGTATAGTTTTTAAAACATTTCAAGTTTGCCCCTAAACTAGCACCTGATCAAGAAAGTCATGTTCGTTGATTTGAAGAAGGGTTGAACCCTTAAATTAGATAAATAATCTTAGCTCTTGAACTTAAGACATATGGGGAAGTACTCAGTAAGGCACTACTTATTGAGAGAAGCATCATTCAAAGTGGGACTATGAAAAACAAAGATCAAGAAACTAGTGTTGGTGAAGAAAGGAAAAGGCCAAAACCTTTTAAGAATCATGGTAGTCAGAGACATGGTCAAGCTAGAGGACCTAAGAAAGCTAGCGATAAATCCTATCGTAGTAATACTCCATGGTGTCGTAGACGTCAAGTGGCATATTTTGAAGCTAATTATCGATAGGCTACTGGGTTATGTTTTGCTTACGGACAAAAAGGCCATTTATTTGCTAATTGCTCGAGTAAGAGAAGACAACAAAGCTTCTAAAATTCGTAGACCATTGACAGGGGAAGCAATAGTATTGCATCAGCTAATGACCAAGTGAGACAAAGGGCATAAAAACCTCGAGCACTTGCTAAAGTTCATGCCCTCACTTAGCATGATGCTTGTACTTTCAACACTGCAATGGCAGGTATTTTCCCTGTGTTATCCTATTAAACTTAGTTTTGTTTGATCCGGGTGCTACAAATTCTTTTGTATCTACTATTTTTGTCGAGAAACATGGTTAGAATTCAATCCTTAGTCAAATAGAGTTATCAGTTGAAACCCTAATAAGAGGAGTATTAATTGTCTGCCATGTATTTAAGTCTTGTGTTGTTAATATTAACAACAATAAGTTTTTTGCTAATATAAAAGACTTCGATGTGATTCTTGGTATGGATTGGTTAGCCACTAACTATGCAATGGTTGATTGTCGAGAGAAGAAAGTAACATTTAAAATTCTCAAAAAGTCTGAATTTGAATTTCTTGGAAGTGCAAAGAATAGTTTTCCTTTGTTTATCTCAGCTTTGAAAGTTAAAAGACTTCTAAGAAGTGGCTGCACTGCATACTTAGCCCCTGTGAGAAATATTAGTCATAATGAACTGAAACTTGAAGATATTATTGTGGTAAAAAATTTTCCTGATGTGTTCCCTAAAGAGCTAGCTAGGTTGCCTTCTGATAGGGAGATTGATTTCTCGATTGATTTATTTTTGGGCTCAACACTAATTCCTAAAACTCTTTATATAATGGCTCTAGTAAAGTTAAAAAAATGAAAGAACAGCAAGAGTTGCTGGATAAGGGTTTTATTAAACATAGTGCATCAAATTTGGGTGCTCCAATGTTTTTTGTCAAGAAAACAGATGGTAGTATGAAACTTTACATTGATTACCGAGATCTTAATAAGGTAACAATAAAAAACAAATATCCATTACCTAGAATTGATTATCTTTTTGATCAACTGCATGGAGCTCAAGTCTTTTAAAAAATTGATCCTCGCTCTGGTTATCACTAGTTAAAGATTAAGGTGGATGGCATTCCTAAAACTGCTTTTAGGATGAGGTATAGACATTATGAGTTCTTGGTAATGTCGTTCGGGTTGAGTAATGCTCCAACAGCATTTATGGATGTGATGAATAAGGTATTTAAACAATTTTTAGATCAATTTGATATGGTTTTCATGGATGATATTTTAGTGTACTCTAAGAGTGAGAAGGACCATGAAAAAATATGAGAATAGTGCTACAAACTTTGGGAACAGAGAGGTATGCAAAATTAAAGAAATACAAATTTTGGTTGAATAGTATTTCATTTTTGGGTCATATGATTAATAAAAATGGTGTTTCTATGGATCTGAAGAAAATAAAAGCTATTATGGAATGGAATAGACCAACTACCATCACAGAGATTTGAAGCTTTTTAGTCTTAGCAAGATATTATAGGAGATTTATGGAAGGATTTTCTCATTTAGCCATGCCTTTAACTCAACTAACCCAAAAAGTGGTTAAGTTTGAGTGGTCTAATGCTTGTGAATAAAGTTTTTAAGAACTAAAGAAAAAAATTAGTGAGTGCTCCAATTCTCACAATTCTTTCTGATTCTGGTGGTTTCACCATTTATAGTTATGCCTCTGTGCAAAGCTTGGGTTGTGTACTAATGCAACATGGAAAGGTAGTAGCATATGCTTCATGACAATTGAAGCCTTAAAAGCAAAATTATCCTACTCATGATCATGAGTTAGCAGTAGTAGTGTGCGCTCTAATAATTGGAAGGCACTACCTACATGGAGAACACTGTGAGGTGTATATTGATCATAAAAGCCTTAAGCATATTTTCACCCAAAAGGAGTTAAAAATGAGATAGAGGAGGTGCTTAGAGTTATTGAAGGATTATGATTTGATTATCAATTATCATCCTAGGAAAACGAATGTCATCACTAATGCTGTGAGTAGGAAATCGAAAAACAATCTGGCAACTATGATTACTACTCAAAAAAATATCTTAAAGGATTTTAGAAAATTGGATCTTCCATGGACAAAGTGCTCAATTGGCAACCCTTCAAGTTTAATCGACCTTGCTTTAACGAATTAGGGATTCCCAAGATATGATAATATATTGGAGAAAATCAAGAGTATAATTAAAAAAGGGGAACGAAGTGATTTTCATGTTCATAAAGATGGGACTTTGAGGTTCGGGGATAAGTTATGTATTCTCGATAACAGTGAGCTAAAGAATAAGATTTTAGATGAAGCACACAGCACCAAATATTCTATACACTGAGGTGGCACAAAGATGTACAAGGACTTGAAGTAGAACTTTTGGTCGAATAACATGAAGCAGGAGATTGCATCATTTGTTGCACAATGCTTGGTGTGCCAACAGGTGATTGGCTAAGTAGAACCCTAAACCTACCGAGAAGCTACAAACTTTTCTAGTACCTGAATAGAAGTGGAAGCATATCACTATGAATTTTGTCTCTAGCTTACCAAGAAGTCCAAAGTGAAATGATTCCGTATGGGTGATTGGCTAAAGATTGACTAAATCTGCTCACTTTATTGTAGTTAAAATTGGATTTTCGTTGGAGCAGCTAGCAAAACTGTATGTCAAAGAAGTAGTAAGGTTGCATGGTATTCCTTTTATAATAGTTTTAGATAGAGCTATTTCTTTCGTGTCAGAATTCTAGGGAAGTATGCACAAGGCTGTGGGAACAAAACTAAAGTTTAACACTGCTTTCCATCCACAAGCTGATGGGCAATCTGAGAGGACTATTCAAATCCTTGAGGATATTTAAGAGCTTATGTCATTGATATGAGTGGCTCTTGGGAGGACTATTTACAGTTGCTGGAATTTACTTACAATAATTGTTATCAGGCTGGAATTCAAATGGCTTCTTTTGAGGCTTTGTATGAAAGAAGATGTAGGTTGCTAATTTGTTGGGATGAAGTCAGAGAAAGAAAGCTCTTAGGACTTGATTTTGTACAACAAGCAATGGACAAAATTTTAGTTGATTAAAGAACAACTCCAAGCAACTCAAAGTAGACAAAAGAGTTATGCAGATAATAAAAGATAAGACTTAGAGCTTTAGACAGGTGATCACGTGTTTTTGAAATTGTCGCCTATGAAAGGTGTGATGCGATTCATTTAAGTCCTAGATTTATTAGCCCATTTGAAATCTTGGAAAAACTTGGAAATATGGCATATAGGATTGCTTTACCACTAACCTTGGCTGGTATGCATAATGTATTTCATGTGTCTATGCTAAGGAAATATGTGCCAAACCCGAGTGATGTAATTGAACTTCCTTTTGTGCAAATTTGTAATGATTTAACTTATGAAGAAAAATTGATTCGAATTGTGGATAGAAAACAACAAGTTCTAAGGCGACGTAGTATCCAATGTGTTAAGGTTCAATGGGCTAATCATTCGAAAAGGGAAGCAACTTGGGAACTTGAAGATGAAGTTAGGACTAAGTATCCAAAACTATTTGAAATTCAAGGTAGGTGAAGTTTTGAGGATAAAACTTCTTTTATAGGGGGAATGATGCAACACCCATTATTATTATTATTATTATTATTATTATTATTATTATGTAAGAAGGGGTTTAAGTGTAAATTCTTGAAACTAGAGGTTTTATGTGCAAAAAAATATGTAAAAAGAATTTTATTTTATTTTCTCTTATATGGGCTAGAACAAAGAGAAGAGGGAGAGAAATAAGAAGAATAGGAAAAAAAGAGGTCTGAAATTCTAGGAAAAAGCCAAGAAATCTAGTTTTCTCATCATCTTCTTAGAGTTAAGCTTAGTAATTATCATTTTATATGTTTTGTTTCATGCATGATAGAAAACCTATAAGAAAACCCAAGCTTGTACCTATGGTCGGTGACTTTTTTAATGAAATTTTCGACATGGAACACCTCTTTTAGGTAGCTTTGGGCTTTAGGTTTCTAATGGAATAAGTTTGAGTTAATTTGGTTGGGTAGATTGTAAGATATGATAATTTAGATTAAAAGGTTTAACAGTGATGGACCACCAATTTTAGGCTGTCAGAGATCTACCGTCTGGTGTCAGATTTAGACGATTCTTAAGTCTAACTTGTAGTATGAAATGTGAACTTTATTTTAACATTGGTGGCTTAATCAGATGATTTATGTGCTAAGAGAATCGAAAGCCACAAGTTGGCTACTTGAACATGAAAACCCAGAAATTTGGGTAAGATAGTGACGACCAACCTATTTTGGCCTTTACAAAAATGATTTTCAACCACCATGGATTCTGCTTCAAAAATTGTATATTGAAGTATGATATGTAGGCTTGATATTGGTATAAAATACAACCCTAGATTCAAGTTATATTGTGAGTTATGAGGTCTCAAAGTAGGCCAAATGAATAAATTTTAAGATTTTGGAAAGTTAAGAAAATTAATTTTTATGCATTTAAAAAATTTAATTTTGATTTTTATTTGATATATTTTGCTGTAATTTGTCATGATTTTTAATTATATAATTTTATTGAAATTTTAAAAAATATATGCATAAAATATGATAAAGTCTATTTTATGAAAAAATAATAATAGTACCTAGTAATAACAATATGATTTCTTTTGAAGTTTCTTACATCCCATTATGGTTTTGACTAATTTTCCTTGTATTAGAAAGGTATGGTAGATGTACAATTAGGGGTTAAATAAGCTTTAGAGAGCGAATTGGATCGATATGGGTTTAATTTGAAGAAGTCATTAAGAGCATTGCATAAAAATAATGAATGGGTGGATCTCGTAGTAATTATGATTTATATGGATTATAGGGCCTTAAAGTATACTTTTGACTAGATTTTGCAGTTGGAAGACTTGAGTTGCCAAGTAAGTAACTCATCGAATCTTCTACTATTTTATAAAATGTATAGATATATTATGTTTAATTTGAAAATGGGTCATCATGTGGATTATTTTGTATATTACTTTTGAATATGAGAATATTTTAAATTCTATGAATTGATTATTTGATTGCGCTTGTATATGCCTTGAGGCTATACATTGAGAAATATATTTGATATGATTATGATTATGAAAATTAATTATTCTTGAATTTTATGAATTGATTATTTTTTTCTTACGGTTTTGAGGTCTAAATATGAATTTGATTGAGATGGTTATTGGTTTTGAATTTGGCTACATTCTGGACCTTGCCATTGGAGATAAATACAATGGCTCTATATGCTAGCATTGTACTTAACCTTTCTAAGGTTACATATGAATATGGACTTTTCCACTAGGGTGAAAGTGGTCATAGTCTAGTGTTATTTAAACTGGCTGCATTCTGGACCTTGCCATTGAAGACGAATACAATGGCACATATGCTAGCATTTGCGTATCCTCTCTAAGGTTGCATTATGATTATAGACCTTGCCACTAGGGTGAACGTGGTCGTAGCCCATTTTGAATCTAAATATGAAATTGTTATGAACCTAGATATGAATATGAATATGAATGTGAATCTGTAACTATAACCATTCTCATTACTTTATCTCTTTATCTTAATATGAAATATTGAATTATTGAAACTTGAATTGTGAATGATTATAGAGTGATGTGGTTATGATTCTAGTATGAGTATTATGACCCAGTTTCTTTTGTTTGCCAAGAGTTTTGAAGTGATTTATATCTGTATGATAGTAACATGTGATAACCTGGGTGGTTGAGTCGGTTTGTTACTTACTGAGTACTTTATACTCACTCTGTTGATTATAATTTCGTTACAGATTTTGGTGAGTAGCCGTTCTACTATACGGTGAATTGGGTGTAAGAGATCATTGCTAATTCTTAAGATATTTTGAGTTTATAAATTCATTATTTTGTCAAAATAACTTAAGAATTGCTAGTGTATTTGTTTGTAATGGCTAAGCTTGCAAACCTTTGATGATATTTTGTGTAATGTTTTATACTTTTGCAAATTTAATATTTTGGTTTTGATGATATTAAGTAAAAAAAATTTAGAATTCGTAGCCTTACATATTCGTATAAATATGTGGTGGCTGTTATGTTCAAATTCAGGCATATAAATATCTCAGTTCTCACGAACAATGAGAACTCCTGGCTTTCCCCTTAAAACTTTTACCATGAACCGCACCCACCGGAGGCAGTCGGCAATCAAAAAGGGCTTATTAATTACTGATTTTATTATTTGTTTTGTTTTGTTTTACTTTTTAGTCATTCAAAATGTATTGACAAATTTTGTATGCTTTGTAAACGTTGCAGGTATCGCGATTATAGCGGAGAGTGAGTATTCTAAGCAGCAAAGAAATACTTAACATTTTGTCTTTCTTTGGAAAGATATCTTTTTCTATTTACCCAATAAATTGATCCTTTTATTTTGTCATCAATTAATCTATTTTATTTTACTAATTTTCTTTTCAAATCTTTTACAGGTTTGCTTATTTATGGAGCATCATTGATCGGCAAGACCTTCTACCAAGCTAATAAGCACAATTTGCATATCGGATATCTATAGAACGAGAATGAAAAGTTACACAACTATCATTTTTATTTAGTTCAAAATGGATGAATCAGCCAGGTTAATAAAAAAGATGGATCAATTTACATAAAATTAATTAATTTTCTCTATATATTTTTATAATTTTGTATACATTTAATATTTTAATAAATTGTTAGTTGACTTTGAACAATAAAATAACACCCTTGATAAGACTAAAATATAAATAATATAAAAATTAGAAAAAACACATAAGATCATATTAATTTTACATGGAAGTAGATATCTTGTCATTAAATATATATATATATATATACACATATAAAGAGAGAGAGAGAGAGAGAGAGAGAGAGAGAGAGAGAGAGATATGTATTAAAGTAATCAAATTTAATTGATTGGGAACCTTGACAAATTGGGTTGCCAGGAGAATTTTTTTTTTTTTTTTTTTGTTTAGGAGAGAAAAAGAAAACTTAAAAGAAAAGGAAAAAAAAAGAAGGAAAAGGAGAGAGAGAGGGAGAGAGAGAGAGAGAAGGAAAAAAATGTAAACATATAGAGGAATGAAAGAAAAGAAACAAAAACAGGGCTTTGTTTGGTAAAAAATTGTTTTAATTCATTTTATTTATTTAATTTGTTGTGTTTATTCTATTTTTTTGTTTTGTTTCATTTAAAATTTAAAATATTTATTTTAAAAAATAATTATCGATTTAAAAGTAGAGTAAAAACATGGGATAAGAAAAAATAAAATAAAAAAATAGATGGTTGGTAATTGATTTAATAATAATTTCATATCATAATAGTGAAGTGAACAAAGCCAGAAATAAATTAATAAAATACAGGAAGGATAATGTGATTATTGTGAATGAAAATGAAAATTCATAAATGGTAGGAATGATTTTGAAACCCGCTCGGCCCCTACATAAGTTATAAACATAATATACATAATATTCTTATATTTACTCATTTAAATAAATTTAAATTAAAGTGTGATATAAATTACTATCTTTATTATTAAATAACTGAATCAAAACTTTTAA
>JBBYHM010246703.1:0-29731 GCA_038381775.1 Adansonia rubrostipa | reverse complement strand
TTTCAATAGGCATCCGATCATGCCTAACTTAAAATGATCAGTGGCAACTCTAAGTTTATGGCCACTTCATGGTGGCCATCTAAGACTAGTTGGATGAGCGACTCATCTAACGGTTTTTTACTCCTTCATGTCAAACATCAAAATATTTTTAAGTCAAGAGCGCTTTGGCCCTTAAGATCATCTAAGGTTCGTAAAGGTTGGGCATGTGGAACGTCGACAGGTTGGCGACTTCGCTGGGGATACACTTAGAGAGTTAGGCCTATGACTAGCTATGTCTTGCTTGATCCTTTATTCTTCGATTTCTATGATTATTTAGATATAATTCTTTCTCTTTTTTGCCTTCAATCTTTTACTTTTTATGCCTTTATTTTGTGATTTTTTTTTTAGGATTGCCTTTTTTTCGAATAAATGATAAGCATGGTAATATGAAGTAAAATAAAAAGGTTTGATAGTTTTTCTGACACACATCGTGCACTTTCATTTTTGCACTAGATTCCCACCAAACACCATGGTGAGGCTAAGATTCAAATTATTATGAGAAAATGAGACATCTACCTTCGTAAGTAACCCTCCACATAGACTTGGCAAGACCTTTCCAGATGGAAGTTACCTAGGTCTCTCGTGAGTAACCGTTCGCATTTACTTAGGGAAATACATCCACTGTGTCAAACCCGTTTTGCCAGACCCACGATGGGCCTAGGATCGGGGTGCCTCAGTTGTCCTTACTGGATGGAGGAATGATTCGAATACCTATTTATGTGTCTACTTAAACTCATATAATGAGCCCTATGAGCCAAACGATGTCAAACCATATTGAAATGCGGATAGAATAACCCAGAGAATATGGTCACATGGGAAAACACTTCTTACCTTTACTCCTGTATACCATATTATACAAGTGATGATAGGTGAACATCGTTGCTCTCATTTGTCATGTTATTTTTATGATTATTTCTTTAGGGTATGCTATAATGTTCTATGGCTCACCCTTCCTTAGTAAGTGGGTGATGACAAGTGAATGTTCACACTTACAATGCCAGAAGTTCATAATCTGACCGAAATAAGTTACCATGCTGATGACCTAATATAGATATTGACGAATGAATGACACTGCTTGTTCGATCAGGCCTATGTTTACGTGGTAGTGTATCACCACGTGCAAAGGCAATCTTAGCATGGATACACTGTGCTGCTTGCCCTTATGCATTATATCGACTATTCTTAAGGCAAACTTTTATGTGGCATTTTAATTTTATTGCTTTCATTTCTTTGTGTGCTTATTTCTTTGTACAGTTGCTAACTTATCATCTTTTTTTGTTCCCTTTTACATGCATACATCATTTCATTATTATCATTACTATTGGACAATTGGCCAACATGCAATGTTTACCAATGGGTGTTTGTCATGGAGCAACAGTCTGCCTCAGAGTTGAAATCTTTCAAGGAAGTTTGAGCTTGGTCCGAGAGATGGCAACATGAAGATGGAGACATCCTAAAACCCCAATATACCTCGACAGCGCATAAAATGATCAAAATAGGGTATCATCAGAATGACTAGTAAGATCTAAAATATATATGGAATAGTTGGGATAGTACCAAGAAAGAATCATTCATGAAGAGATACGAGCACATTACCCTTTTACTCTAGGTCCATTTGGATGTTAGTTTGTTGAAGGCCACCTCCCAATTTTGGAACCCTGCCTTCAACCATGAGGATTTGACCCCCACAATAGAGGAATATACCTTGCTGCTCAACATCGAAAGGGCCAAGACCGATAGAATATATTGCAAGGCATTAAACCTTCAACTTTTAAGAAAAGATTGCCCCAGATTCTTAATGCACTCGAGGCATGGATTGAGGGTCACATCAAGAAGAAAGGACACAGCAAGTGCATTTCATGGGCTAGTTTGAAAGAGGCAATGGCAAATACTGTCCACATTCAGAAAATGCAAGATATTTTTATTTTGATGATATATGGCCTAGTCATTTTCCCGAAGATGCTAGGTTATGTCAAAACAACGGTGGCAGATCTCGTTTCTTGATTATGTTGCAACATTAACTCGGGACTTGCTATCATTGCTGAAACCATTCGAGCCCTTAATTTTTGCAAAATAACTAGGACAACACGTTTCATTAGTTGTGCACCTATGCTTCACCTATGGCTTGCTAGCTATCTTTGCCCGAAAGAAAAGAGGAGGCCATACAATTTTTTCCCCTGACTTCAGTCTTATCTCCAAAGTCCTCGAGAATGAATAGTTTCATAAAAAGTCTGAGGAACAATGGGTCTATAAACTTCAAAATCTCAACGGGGATGAAATGGCATAGAAGGCTGCTTGGTTCTCTCTATAAACCGTCATGTACAGATGTGAGGATTACAATTGTGTGCCATTCATTGGGTTATGGGGAAGTGCCAGCAATGCACCTATTCTAGTCTTTTGATAATTTTTGTATCAGTAATTTATCCCTTTTGTTCAAGACCTAAAGGCATGCAACCTTGAATATGGCAAGCCAGATTATAATTCAAAAATTCAGTTAGGCTTTCGTGCTTAAAGACAAACTCTATGCATAGGAAGATACTGGAGAGAAAGTAGTATGACCCCAAGATATAATGAATGAAAGATAAGTCGCACCATTGATGCCTTGCCTTCGTCTGCTATTATATCTGTAGATGAAGAATTCCCTTTTAAAATTGAATTGCTTAGACGAGAATTTGAACAAGAAAAGATAACTCTTACCAGGAAAATTGCCCGCTTAAAGGAGGTAAAGAGTCAATTTGAGATGGACCTTTATCTACATGAAGGTGAGGTAAAACAAGCTGATAAAGAGAAAAATTGTCTCAAAGAAGATCTTGTAGTCTAAGGAAAGACTATGTGGCCGTCAGTAAAGCAAACAAATCATGATGCCAAAGCAAGTCTTCAATCAAGTGGAGAACAAAAATTGCCACCCTCGAAAAAGAACTACATCAGCGGAAAGAAGCTGCTAAAAATAGTAAAGAAAAGCTTGTCAGAGCTTAAACCCTTACATCGATTTATCAAAAGAGAAATGCATGGTTAGAAGCTCGAGTTTGAGTTTTGAGAGCGAATCAGGTTGAGAATTAGACGTTAATAGTTAGGGTTCAAGGCTTAGAGCAGTCCTTACAAGCTCGCCAAAATTAGGTGGATGAATTAGTACGGGCCTTAAAATGGTGAAAGCAAGAATGGCAACAAATAGTTAATCAGGCACACCAAAATTATCAGACTCATTATCGCCATCTAACTAAACAAATTCAAGCAACTCAATTGGAGGCCGAATATATGAGGGACGCAGCTTGATCTCTTGTATGTAGAATCTTACACACTGGAGCTCGTAAACAAGAATTATTGTACTTCTTAGAACATATGATTATATAATGTAATCATGCCAGACATTTTCGAATGTAATCATCTGTATTCCAGACTTTGATTGCTTTAATGAAAGATGCTATTGGTGGAGTTGTTTCCTAATCCAATTGTCCCTCTTGCATTTGCATCAATAACATTTGTTCTTTTTTTGCTTTGCATCATAACAACTTTCTTTTTCTGCTTCATGAATTCATATCCATCTTCATGTCATGTCATGACACATTTTTAAAGGTCTAATCCATTAATAATTTAAAGTGAAGGTGTCCTAGAACACAGAATCTTTAACTCACCATCGCTGCAACACTCGTACCCATTGTAAAGCCATAAAGAATAATCATCAATCTGCATTAAGTGACTAGAACTCATGTACAGAGAATGTTAAGAACAATCAGCCTGTAGGAATAAAAAACTTCAATCTCAAATGGAAAAATTAACAAAACTGTTGCTTGAAGCTTTAAAGGATAACGGACAAACGAGCACTGTCGACATTGACAAAGGATCGATTAATCTCAAAAATAATTTGAATGGTGGTACCGAGGCTACTAATGTGCATGAAGCAGCTTTGCATGAATAGTATCCCCGACAGCAAGAATTCCATCGACTCAACCATTCATTTATCTCAATCTTACAATAGCACCATATTTAGTTCAAGGCTCTTCACTCGTTATACCTATAGCACCAGATCTTGATGAACAAGTAGAACAAGAAAAGGCAAAAAGGTCTTCGAAAAATGATGAAGACTTAAACAAATACCAATCTCTAGAGAAATGTCTTTGAGCTATCGAAGGAATTGATAAATTTGCAATCATAGATGCGAAGGCTCTGGGATTGATCTCTAGTATCATTATTTTGCTTAAATTCAAGGTATCAGAGTTTAAAAAATATAACGAGACCACAGATCCCACTGCCTACCTTTGGATGTATTGTCATAAGATGACTAGGTATAAGAAAAATGAAAAATTACTAATCCATTGCTTTCAGGACAATTTAACTAGGGCAGCTCTCCAATGGTATATAAGGCTAGACCCTATAAGGATTCAAACATGGATAGATCTGGCTCGGGCATTCTTCGACCAATATAAGCACGTATCTAACTGAGCCCCAGATCACCTCTCTCTCATGAACATAAAGAAGAAAACCTTTTAGAGTTTTAGGCAATATGCCCAATGATGGAGAAAGGAGGCAGCTCAGGTTCAGCCTCTATTAACTGAAAAAGAAATGATAGATATGTTCATCAGCACTTTGAAAGCTCTTTACTATTAGAAGTAGGTAGGAAATGCCACAAGGAATTTTGCTAATAGGGTCATATCAAGGGCGATGATTGAAATGCCATCAAGAGTGGGAAAATATCTATAGGAGAATCATTTGGGTCAATTAAGAAACCAACAAGTAAAGGAAAAGAAAAAGAAATAAAAGTTATCAATCGAAGCACTATAAGGTTCCTTTAAAATCTAGGCTTAACTCAACGGGTATATGCCCCAAGTATATTGCATCCCGGTTTTAGCCCCTACCAAATGACACTAGTAGTTCACTTTACTCGAATTGCTCCAACAGTTACCTTCACACCAAATCTTATTCAAAACACTCCTCAAAGCATCAACCTCGCAGCACAAACAATGCTAGCCCAAGTAATCATCAAGCACCCCAAGAAAGGAAACATTTTGACCATTTACCATACTCATATAAATCGATCTATAATCACCTATTAGCCTGTCGATTAGTCACCCCAATATTCTTGACCTAAAATTTCTATCATACCCTAGCTGGTATGATGAGAATGCTTACTGTGAATACCATGTTGGAGCACAGGGACACTCAATTGAGAACTGCACCTCATTCAAGATAAAGGTGCAGGGCCTACTAAAAAAAGGTGTAATCAAAATAGAATAAAGGCTCAGACCAAATGTTGGGGCCAACCCGCTCCTTAATCACGCTAAACCGAGGGTAAATGCCATGATTGATAGGAAAGGTTGTTGAGTCAAAAAAGATGTCAGAGAAGTCAAAATGCCAATGAGTAAAGTGTGGTAAGCATGCAGAGAGGTTAGGATAGTGAGCCTAATAGAGGGATTCACAGAGTCCTCTTACTGTTACTATGCTCAAGAGCATGATTTATAGCAATGCTCATCGTTCTTGAAAATAGTCCAAGGAATGATGGATTGATTTGAGATAGAATTCTATGAAGAATGTCATGAACCGACTTATCCATTTGTTAATGTCATCAAAAAGGAAAAAACGAATGATGATGGCATCCTGATTTGTCTCTTATGAGTATGGAGAGGCGGCCAAATGAAAGCTTTAGGCATTATGCCTCTAGGTGGATGGAAAAGGCTGCCTAGATTCAACCATTATTGATAAAAAAGAAAATGATTGTCAGGTTCATTGGCACACTGTAGTCACCGTACTATGATGAAGTGGTAAAAAGAACCCCTAAAAGCTTTACGAATGTAGTCACACTTTATGGGATAATGGATGAGACTTTGAAAAGAGAATCAGGCAAAGGCAAGGAAAAAGGAAAAATCAAAACAACAAGACAGTCGAGGTTCGACAAAAGAGCTAGTTCATCTCAAGCCTGTGTAGATGCAGACCTAGAAAGGTTCATTGCTGAGCAAAATTACGAGATTATGAGAAATGTGGAAGAGTTGAGAATGCCAATGAGCATAGTTTGGTAGATTTTGGTAAAGGCCAAATTAGTTAATAAGGTCGAGAAGAAAGAGGAAAAAGTAGACAACTTTTACTATTTCTATACAGTACATGGTCATACCCCTTAGATGTGTAAAACGTTTGTGCCATGGTCCAAAGAATTATGAAAGAAGGCACCATCAAATTTTATGATGAAAAGCAAACTTTGACTATTCAAACCATAGGGGCACTTCCATCTGTCAATGGCACAAAAAGGGATGGAGACAATCCCTCTTATGGCATCAAAAGACCATTGATCTTGCATGATAATCGATCGCATCCTCAAGCTACTCTTGCCTTATTTTCACCAAGGATGGTCATTGAATTGCTGTCTCCATTCCCCTACGAAGACAACAAGGCTATTCCTTGGAATTATAAGAGTAAAACCTTAATATCGAGGAATCTAGTCAACTAGCCTTAAATATTGATCTTTTAAGGGTGAGCCACTCACTCGGAGTGGTAGGTGTTATGCGCCACTAGCCTTAAGAGATAAAGCTCAGTAAGAAGATACTAGCTAGAATCTTCAAACACTTAAGTCTGCAACTAAAGGGGTTAGATTCAAAAGTCACCAAGGAATTGATCTATGAGAAAAAAGCAATGGAGTTTTTCAAGTTCATCAAACACAGTGAATACAATATTATGGATCAGCTAAATAAGCAACCTACCAAAATATCCATATTGTCACTTTTGTTGAACTCTAAAGCTCATAGAAATGTATTTTTAAAAGTTTTGAATGAGGCCTATGTCTCTCCCGATATTCTATAGGCCAGCTAGATCATCTAGTGAACAATATCATGGCTGAAAATTACATATCTTTAGCGATGATGAGATTCCACAAGGAGGAAGAGGAAGTCATAAAGCCTTTCACATCATCACATAATAAAAAAGGAGCATATTGCCTAAGTGCTCATCGATAACGGGTCAACTTTGAATGTCATGCCTATGTTATGCCTGAATAAGCTCCCTATTGATGCATCTTACATTCGAAACAGTCACATAGTTGTGCGAGCATTTGACAAAACCTGTAGAAACATTGTGGGTAACATCACTATCCCACTCCAAATAGGCCTATGTACTTATGAAGTTGACTTTCATAGTGATGGACATTGTTCCATCATGTAATTGCTTTTTGCGAAGGCCACAGATCCATTATGTGGAAGCAGTTCCATCATCCTTGCACCAAAAATTGATGTTTATAATTAGAAACAAAGTTGTCAGTAGTGGTGGAGAAGAAGATATTATCACTGCTATCTCGACTGATATGCTATATGTTAAACCTAATGAGGGCATTCTAGAACCCTTTTTTCAATCATTTTAGTTCGTCAATGCCACCTATGTTAAAGAGGCATTGCCCATGATTAAGCTTCATCTGTCAGGAAGCACATAAATGGGCTTAAAACTAATAGTCGACAAAGGTGCTCGAGCTAGAAAAAGGCTTGGAAGATGCCTTTAAAGAGTTGCTAAAGCTATAAAGATGACCTATCAGACTGACAAGAGAGGATTAGGGTTCAAGCCTAATACATAATAGAAAAAGAAGCAAGCCCAGAGGAATCGAGAGAAAAGAATAGCACATTTGTTAGAACAACACATAGGGCATAAACCTATGGTATTTTTACCATTGTATAAGAACTTTCACTCAGGCGAACATGTTAACAATAGCTTGACAAACATCATGCTTGTGTTAGGTAAGACTTTTGGTGATTTCTCTGTCAATGCAATTGAAGAGCCATCAGTAATGGGTGGAGAGATCGACTTATGCCCTCCAGAGTTTATTCCAAGTGTTTGGACTATGACAGAAATCCCTTTATTTTTCAAAACTCTTTCAAAGTAATGCCATGAACCAAACCCACATGCTTTTTCCTAAGAGCATTGTGGGATCCTTTGTATGGGCACCTTTTATTAAGTATTATCAATAAAAATGATATAGCATTATGCATCTCATTCATTGTGTCCATTTTCACCTCCCTCCACATATTTTTTTTGCCTATATTATTCCTTTTCATATTTTTAGGTATTTGGATGAAGATGACATGAATGTCCGCATTGAGACTCAGGAAATCCACTTTGAGCAAGCAAGCTACGCTAGTGAGGTTGAGTATGAAGAAGATTCCAAGGAGGACCCTGTACCCCCAGATCTGCTCAGACTAATTAAACAAGAAGAAAAACAAATTTTACCTCATAAAAAACCCACCAAAACCATAAACCTTGATACAGAGGAAGATTGAAATGAAGTCAAAATTGAAACCTCTATAAAACTATCAACCCAAAACCATTTGATAAGCCTTCTCTAAGAGTACCGAGATGTATTTGCTTAGCCTTACCAGGATATACCTAGTTATAGAAGACAAAAGCTGTGCAGCAAAGCTTAGAAGGATAAAACCTAAGATGCTGCTAAAGATCAAAGAAGAAGTCAAGAAACAATTTGAAGTAGGATTTCTTGAAGTCGCCAAATACCCTAAGTAGGTGGCTAATATAGTCCCAGTCCCCAAGAAGGATGGTAAGGTGCAAATATGTATGGATTATAGGGAGTTAAATTGAGCTAGTCCAAAAGAAGATTTTTCTTCACCCCATATTGATATTGTAGTGGACAACACTGCCAAAAATGCACTTTTTCTTCCATGGATGAAATTTCAAGATACAACCAAATCAAAATGGCGACAGAAGATATGGAAAAAACCACCTTCGTGACCATGTGAGGAACTTTTTGCTACAAAGTGATGCCTTTCAGGCTCAAAAATGCTGGGGCAACTTATCAAAGGGCAATGGTGACATTATTTCATGACCTTATGCATTGAAGTTTATGTGGAAGATACGATCACCAAGTCACCTAAAAATAATGAACATGTAGACAACTTGCATAAGCTCTTCAAACACCTTCATAAATATCAGCTCATGTTAAACCCTACCAACTGCACATTTGGTGTCACATCCGGCAAGTTGTTGGGCTTTATTGTGAGTGAAAAAGGAATAGAAATGGACTCCAACAAGGTTTGGGCTATTCAAAGCCTTTCACCACTTTAAACCCTAAAAAAGGTGAAAAATTTTTTAGAAAAATTGAACTGTATAGCCCGATTTATAGCTTAATTGATCGACAAATGTGACCTGGTCTTTCAACTACTTCATAAACAAAATCTCAAAGAATGGAACAAAGAATGCTAAGAAGCCTTCAATAAAGTAAAGCAATACCATTCAAGCCCTCTAGTGCTTATGCCCCAATCCTAAGCAGACTTTTAATTTTATATCTATCATTTTTTGATAGTTCGGTAGGCTGTGTATTAGGACAGCAAGATGATTCGAGAAAGAAAAAACATGCTATCTACTATTTAAGCAAGAAGTTCACAGAATATGAAAATAACTACTCGATAGTAGAAAAGTTATATTGCGTTCTAGTTTGGACAGCCGGGAGGTTAAGATAATATATGTTATACTATACCGCATGGTTGATCACCAAACTAGATCCCGTCAAATGCTTGTATGAAGCCCCTATATTGTCAGGGAGATTAGCTAGGTGGCAAGTTCTACTTTTTGAATATGATATTGTATATGTGAACTAAAAGGCCATCAAGGGTAGTGCAATCGTAGATTTCTTGGCTAGTCGAGCAACGGATGATTATCAACCTTTCGACTTCCAATTCGTCGATGAAGATCTAATATGCATATCAGAAGTGGAAGAGGCAACCAATAATGATTCACCCTAGAAAATGTTTTTTGATGGTACTTCACATTGGCTCATGGAATTGGGGTAATTTTAAGGTCACCTAAGGGAAGCCATTATCCTTTCACTGCGAGATTGGGCTTCTACTATAGTAACAATATAGCTGAATATGAAGCTTGCATCATAGGACTCCAAGCTACCATCAAAAGAGGCATTCGAACCTTACAAGTGTTTAGAGACTCAACCCTTTCATTTACCAATTGAAAAGGGAATGATGGACATTTGATGCCAAACTAACTCATTATAAAAGTTTAATCTCAAAACTAAGAAAAGAATTTGATGACGTTAGCTTTCGATATTTGCCTCGGGAAGAGAATCAAATTGCTGATTCCTTAGCCACCTTATCATCCATGTTTAAGGTTAATCGGGAGTTAGACATTGCCCCTATTCATATGAGCATTCATTCAACATCGACATATTGCCAGAATATCGAGGAAAAAATATGGTTTGCCCTAGTATCATGACATCCTTTAGTATATCAAAAATCAGCAATCTTGGATCATGCCACTAAAAATGATAAAAGAACCATATGAAGATTGGCTACAAACTTTATGTTGGATGGCAAAGCGCTATACAAGAAGAGTTAGGACCAGGTATTACTCTGGTGCATGGACGCCTCAGAAGCTAAAAAAAACCTCGAGGATATCCATGAAGAGATCTGTGGTATGCATGTTATTGGACACTGATGACAAAATAAGTCATACAATCGGCTACTACTGGTTGACTCTAAAAAGGGATTGCATCAACTATGCCCGTAAATGCCATAAATGCCAAATCTATGAGGACAAGATTCATATCCTTCTAGTACCATTGCATGTTATGATAGCCCCATGGCTATTTTCTATGTGAGGCATGGACATGATTGGACCAATCACCCCTAAGGCCTCAAATAGACATCATTTCATCCTAGTTGCTATCAACTACTTTACTAAATAAGTAGAGGCAACTTCTTATGCCAACGTTATCAGATCTATCATTTGCAAATTTATGAAACAGGACATCATCTATAGATATGGTCTTCTCAAGCAAATCATTACTGATAATGTACATAACCTGAAAAATAAGATGATGGAAGCAATCTACTCGCAGTTCAAGATTCAGCATCGAAATTCCATCCTATACCGTCTAAAGATGAACAATGTAGTGGAAGTAGCCAACAGGAATATGAAGAAAATAATCGAAAGATGGTTGAGATGTACAAGAATTGGCATGGAAAGTTACCTTTCGCATGACATGCTTACCGCATAATAGTATGAACTTCTATGGGTGCTACACCATTTTCCTTAGTCCATGGCATGGAAGCTATTGTACCCATCAAGATAGAAGTCTCGTTACTCAAAGTATTAATGGAATCACAACTTAAAGAGGTCGAGTGGGTTAAAGATTGATTTAAGCAACTTAATCTTATCAAAAAAAAGAGAATCAAAGCCATCTATCATGGGTAGATGTATCAAAAGTGCATGATGAAAGCTTACAACAAAAGGGTCCATCCTTGTTAGTTTCGAGAAAGTGACTTAGTGCTTAAGCAAATTCTCCCAATCCAAAAAAATGTTCATGAAAAATGGACCCTAAATTAGGAATAACCACACATGGTGAAGCATGTATTCTCTGGAGGAGCTTTAATCTTAACTAAAATGGATGGCAATGACCTGCCCAATCCTATGAACTCTGATTCTGTAAAAAATACTATGCCTGAAAATACTTTAGGATGAAAACCTAAAAGGGCATTCTACTAACCTTTCACCCACCATTCTTCAAAAAAAACAACAAAAAAAGAAAAAACAAAGAAAAAAACCAACTTAAGTCAAAAACCCAAAAGGACGGCTTAAGTAACCAAACCCATCGAAACCAAGTCAAGCCCAAACTAGCATCAACCTAAATCCAATCTTCTTTATATTCATAACTCTGACCATGACACCAAATCATAACTTACGCATATATTTTATGCTAACCAAACTTCATCCACACTTGCACTTAGAAAATGACAAATAACTAACTTTGAGGCCTTTATCCCACCATAGGCAATCTAAGGAATCTTCTTATGATTTGGCCAACACCACAAGGATCATTTGCTTAAGAAAAAGTCTCCAAAAGCACTCAGTAGAAAATTCATGTCATCAGCATTGAAGACGATTGACCATGCAGACTTCTTTTGTCTCTTTTGTATTTCAAAATTTTTCAATTGAATGAGAATACAATTGCTTGATTTCTCAACCCTGCATTCCATGTTACATCATGTTTATAATTTAACTAATAATGCTTGATAAATGAACAAAATTGATAACAGGATTTCATAGCATTGCTTTGAAAGATTGAACTTTTCGAGAAACTTCGTTAGGTTTAAAAACCAAAAATAAACTTTAGGTTCATGGTTGCTCCCATCTTCTTTGATCTTGTATCCTAAGAAGTGTTTAAACTATACCCTTAGAAAAGCCTATCATGAAGAAGAAACGCTAAAATCCTACTTCAATTGGCACCCAAACAACTATGGTTCAACATATTTGAATAGTCAAAGAGGCTCTTTAGAGTTAGAATTGGCAAAGAAGCACCACATATGCTTGCTAATGAACTCTGTACAACTAAAGCCTTCCAACATGAATCATCTGATTTCACAATCCTTTTATCACTATCATTACTCATCAGACAAGAAGCCACCTTATTAAATGTGATAAGGATCCAAAATTGACAGAATATGCCTTTGGAAACACCACTTTTGCATCATTTAAACATCCATATGCACTTCCATGCATTTTACAAGATTTAACATCTTTTAGGTACCAATCCTCGTACAAAAGGCAAATTAGTAAAGAGCATAAGTTGCAACTTTCTATTTCCAAAAACCTTAAAAAATTTTAGGTGAGTACATTCGACATCGCAAGCTCATTGACAATCATCTAAGAAAGGTATCTAATCTTAATACTTTTTCTTTCTTATCCTCAAAGAGCAGGACTTTTTTTTTCTTATCCTCAAAGAGCAGGACTTTTTCTTTTTTATCCTCAAAGAGCAGGACGTTTCTTTTCTTTGTCTTTAAAAAGCACGATGCTTTCTTGTCCTCAAAGAGCAGGACATTTTTTTTCTTATCTTCAAAGAACAAGACTACTTTATTTCTTATCCTCAAAGAGTAAGACACTTTCATTTTTTATCCTCAAAGAGTAAGACGCTTTCTTTATCCTCAAAGAGCAGGACATTTTCTTTTCTTTATCCTCAAAGGGCAAGACATTTTTTTTCTTTGTCCTCAAAGAGTAGGACTTTTTCTTTCTTTGTCCTCAAAGAGCAGGACCGTTTTTTCTTGTCCTAAAAGAGCAAGACCTTCTCTCTTTTTGTCCTTAAAGAGTAAAACATTTCCTTTCTTTGTCCTCAAAGAGCAAGACCTTTTTCTTTCATTTTAAGTCCTCAAAGAGTAGGATACCTTTTCTTTTAAGCCCACACAAGTTAGTGGCACCCTTTCACTTTAGTCCTCAAAGAACATGATGCTTTTTCTTTTTCTTTTAAGCCCACATAAGCTAGTGGCACCCTTTTCATTTTAGTCATCAAAGAGCAGGATGCTTTTTTTTTTTTAAGCCCACACAAGATGGTGGCATCCCTTTCATTTTAGCCCTCAAAGAGGAAGACATCTTTTCTTTTAAGCCTACACAAGGTGGTGGCACCATTTTCCTTTTAGTCCTCAAAGAGCAAGACTTTTTTCTTTTTTTTTTTAAGGCCATATAAGCTGGTGGCACCCCTTTTATTTTAGTTCTTAAAGAGCAGGATGCTTTTTCTTTTTAATTTAAGCCCAAATAAGCTGGTGGCACCCTTTTCCTTTTGGTCATCAAAGAGCAGGATGACTTTTCTTTTTCTTTAAGCCCATACAAGCTGGTGGCACCCCTTTCGTTTTAGTCCTTGAAGAGCATAACGCATTTTCTTTTTCATTTAGGCCTACATAAGCTAGTGGCACCTTTTTTATTTTAGTCCTCAAAGAGTAGGATGCCTTTTTATTACTTTTAAGCCGACACGAGCTAGTGGCACTTATTTTCTTTTAGTCCTCAAAGAATAGGACATCTTTTCTTTCCCACTTAAAAAATGACCCAATACACTGCCCGAATGAAATAATGTCTATTTATCTTTGCCTTGTTTCTAATACTTAGTAACGGTCAAAGAGGGTAGCTGTAGACACCCCATTTTTTTGAACTAGTTTTTGGTATCTTAAGGGTTTAGGTAAAAGGTGACAAAATGAAAAAAAATAAAAATAAAGCTAAGGAACAATCATCGGGCGATAAGTCACCCAGCGACAAAGTTTTTTTAGGAGGGCCTAAAATACCTATGGACCACTTTAAAGAAAAATTGAAAATGGGGTAATTTTCCCCTTTTTGTGATTAAGATAAGACAACTTGAGGAACCTAAGGTATGTACGAGTCATATGGGTGCTTAAACACTATCATAAGGCTTTCACGTTACCAAAATTTTAAATTTCCATGTGTAGTATCGATACATGAGGGTGTGGTATTGATACCTAATATGATTGTATCGATACAAGTCTTGGTAGTAGTTAAAGTTATGATTTTTGGCAAAATGTATCAATACACAAGCATAAGTATTGATGTAAATCCATGTAGTATCAATATTGGCCTCTAAGTCTCGAGACTGGAAACCTTTTTTTGCTCTTAGTATCGATACACAACTCCTTGTATCAATACTTCAGAGTTATGTATTGATACAACATGTTCTATTTAGATACACTAGGACGTTTTTGCCTAGTTTAAGCCATTTTTCAGCCTTCGAAAACTCGATTTAAACATGTTTTTACACCAAAACTATGGGTTCATTAACGGATTCTAACAAATTTTTGGAGTCCAAAAATTAATGACAAAGGTCATTTTCATAAAATATATGGGTATAAGAGGGTGGCAGGGATATCTCTAGCTTGCAGGCTTTCACAGCCTTTTTGCCCCTTTGATCAGCATGGCAAAACTAATAAAAAAAAAGGTCAACTGAACATGGTAGTTGAAGTTATGCCCTACTACAAAAAAGCATGAATGAGGCCCTTTGCATTGTCTTCTAAAAAGGATGGGCTAAACCAAAAAAAAAAAGAAAAAGATTTGAGAAAAAAAAACAAGCTACCCCAAAAAAAATAGCTCCCAACTATCAAAAAAACTCTCCAGCAATCCTAGAAAACTCTTCACCCATCCCCACAAATCCTTCAACCATTCTCAACCCTAAAAACACTTCCAAAAACACTATTTCATTGACTCTTACACTCTATTCCTGTAGCTATCCCAAAACATCACTAGAAAACCTTTAAGAACTTAACTTTTCACACATTTTGATCCTTAAAAAGCCTCACCATCAACCATACCACTAAAAAGCTACTTCCTTTCATCCTTTTCTTGCTAAATATAGCAAGAAGAAGGAAGAAATTGAGCCTACAGCTACTACTTTAAAAAAAAGATAAGTTTAAGTTTTTGGTATATCCCCTCTACCTTAATCTTTATATTATTTGTTTTGTCATTAGCATCATCTTAGTAAACCCTTTTTATGCTTTTATGGCCATCCTAGGATTCCCATGCATTTTTATGGCTTTGGTTGTGGTAGTTTAGGATCTTGATATTTTTCTTGGTGCCTATATGCTATTTGGTCAACTAAGTATGCTCCTTTGCATTTTCATCACCATAACAGCCTCTGTCCAAGTGACCATGCCATGTTCCTTTCACATTCACATCTGTATCTCATGTTTAAAGCATGCCTCTTAACATGTCATAGGTATGCCTATCCATCTCCTAGCAGCTCAATAGGTTCCATGAAATAAAAATGCCTTTTTTAGCATGTTCATCCTTAGTATGTTCATGCATCCATCTATCATCTCCATGCATTCTTTTTTTCTATGAAAAATGTCATCTTTGCTTATGCATATATGTTCTCCATGTTCTATATTATGTTTGTGGCACTTTGCTTGGGTTGAGATGTTTGTTTGAATGCTAGAAAACCCAGTTTCAAAAAAAAAAATCCCTAAGTTAGGCATATGCTATCTCCCATATATGGAGAATAACATAGGCTTAAGATTTTTATGAAGTTGATTTTCTAACCTTGGCGGTAAAGCAAACATTTAGTTCTAGATTCATGGAAGAATGAGTATAACAACGCTAGTTTTCAAAAAAATGAAATGAAATCATTTAGTTGAAAATGTGAATCCTTGGTCCTTAGCCAAACTCCCTCATGATGGCACTATCAACGGGTTGTTCCATCATCCCAAACTACTCTAGGACTATGGAATGAACTCGAGATGCCCATCTCAACCCCTTATCTTGGTTACGGATGTTCAAATGTCCATGGCCTGAGCTCAACCCAGTGAAAAACCAAAAAATACTGAACATCTCCCCTATTTTGTTTTGGCAGCATAATGGTCTAGTTTTAAAAAATTATTTAAAATTAAAAAAATATTTATGTAGAATGTATTGGTATTTTTCCCTTGAAGTGTTTTGAATTACCTTTTCAATGATATCTCATTTACCTTCAGATCATCTTGGATGAAATAGTTATGATTTTTTGAATCTTCACTATCCAGAACCCATGGATCCAGTGAGTCGTTTACTATTTAGGCTATTTCGGCCATCAAACAACATTTTTGAATCCTTTGAATATTTTTCCCATAAAATGCATGAAATTCCCTTTCCGAAAAGGCATTATTCTTATTTTAACGATTCTAGATGAATCCATATGATTTTTCAAAACCATCATACCTTTACCCTTTACATGCTGCCAGTGTCGAGACAAGCTAATGTTCAAAAATTAATTCTGCATAGAAAGTGATTTTCTAGGATTTTTGGAATATTTTTACATTAATCCTCATTGAGTCATCTTTCCAATGTTACATTGTTTACCTCCAAGGACCTTCAAATAAGCTCAAAATAAATTCAGAAAGAGAAATGATGCAACGCTATCCTTTGTTTCTAACCTAATTTCTGAAATGCTTTTATTAAGGCATTCGAATGCGTCATGATCTACTCGGCTCATTCCTATGACTTAAGCCCCTTAGACTCGGACCAAGGCTAAACAAAAGAGGAACATTTTAGCCAAAACTTTGGCTCTTAATTTTTGAAGATTCTTTTTTTTTATATAAAAAAATATGACCCATTCTTTTTAATATCAAAGATTTTTATTTTTGAAGATACTCTAACCCCACTATTCTGAGGGGATACTCTAACCTTGCTTTAGTGCAAATCCATATCAAACCTCCATTTTTAGGGATACTCTAACTCCAATATTTTGAGGGGATACTCCAGCCTTGCTTTTAACTCAAATCTGATATCAAACTTCTATTTTTGATGATCCTCCAACCCTACTACTTTAAGGGGATACTCCAACCCCGCTTTTACCTCAATATGACATCAAATTTTCACCTTTGGGGATACTTCAACCCTATTCTTCTAAAGGGATACTCTAACCCCACTCTCCACATTTCTTTTAAAATTCAAACTTTTTTCCAGGAGATCCTTGAGTCATCAAAATTTTTTCCCTTAAATTTCCACTTAATCCGACTAAGTCTCAATGTTGTCATCTTGGCTATTGATCAATAATCAAAGACAACTACGAGATACATTTTGATCACCCCTTTTTTATTTTGTGTGTTTATTTTTTGTGTAGATTTATTTATTATTTTATTTCTTAACTTACTACTATGTTTCCTCTTGTAGGGACCTCGAACATTCATACTTTAAAAATTATTTTTAGAATCACAAAATGATATCTCATGTTGATATCTCTCCAGTGTCAGGCATAAAACATTTGATTTTCTTAAAAACTTATTCGGAGATCATTTTCATTAAGAACCCCTATGTTTCTCACCTTTCTAAGGTGCATAAGTGATAAATTTTTCATTAAAACCCAGACTCGCATCTTTACCAAAATTTCATGCATTAGAGGGAATTATATTTAAATAGTGATAAAAATGGAACTAAGGAAATCGAGATTCACGTAAGATATAATTAGATGGTATCGATTTTTGGGCATTATGGTGGTGTTAATCCTTCCCCACACGTAACCAACTCCCAAACCCAAAACAACAAATCTCTGGTATTATTTTCAATAGGCATCCGATCATGCCTAATTTAAAATGATCGGTGGTGACTCCACGTTTATGGCCACTTCATGGTGGCCATCCAAGACTAATCGGATGAGCGATTCATCCGACAGTCTAAAGTTTGTAAGTTGAGCACACTTAAAACCTTCAGATCATCTAAAGTTTGTAAAGGCTGGGCACATGGAATGTCGACAGTATCGATACAGTACTAATAGTATCGATACAGGAATAAAAAAAGTGACCGTTACAGCTTGTTGTATTGATACAGGGACCTGAGTATCGATGCCAAGCAAGCTGTATCAATACAGACACACTTGTATTGATACATTTGAGAGTTTCAACCAAACCTTGGTTACTGCCAAGCCTTGTATCGATACACATAGGGTGAGTATTGATACCAAGCAGGCTGTATCGATACATACACACTTTGTATCGATACATTTTAGGGTTTTAAGTATAGTATCGATATATTTATTCTTTGTGTCGATACATACCTTAAAAATTCTTTGTAAAACAATTTTTCTTGACTTGATATTAACTCAAACATATCTTAAAAGTATTCTAAGATAAGTATACATTTTGGAACTTATATTTTTGACAAAATACAAACTTAGTACTTTTCAAAATGTTTTTCAATTTTAACTCAAATACCAAGTTGAGTATAAATTAATTTAGCTTAAGTTGTTTGTTATATCAAAACCAAATTCAAAGTTAACACTAATGATCCTTGAAATGTCAGGCTTGGACTTGCATCTGATGGTTTTAATCTGTTTAAAAGGATGAGTACTTTTTATAGTACTTGGCCGATTGTCTTAGTTCCTTACAATTTGCCTCCATGGATTTGCATGAAATAATCTTCCTTTATTTTATCTTTAATAATTCCTAGGGAGAAAGGTCCAGGGAATGATATTGACATTTATATGCAACCTCTTATTAAAAAGTTAAAGCAATTATGGGAAGGAGTTGACACATATGATGCATCTAGAAGAGAGGACTTTTATTTGTGTGTAGCTTTACTGTGGACTGTAAATGATTTTCCTGCTTATGCAAATCTCTTTAGGTGGAGCACCAAAGGTTGTTATGCTTGTCCTTGTTGTGCTATGCAAACATGTTCAAAATGGTTATATAACGAAAAAAAATTCTTTTATATGGGACATAGTTAGTGCTTAGATGAGGACCATAGATTTTGATTCCAAAAACATATCTTCGATGAAACTGAAGAGTTTGGATAAACCTTTCAGCCTATAGTTAGGTCTGATATCTTGTTGATGTTGAAAGATATCAATTTTACTTATGGGAAGATCAATCAGGCAAGTAGCACATAATCAAGAAAAAAAATAAGGAAGGTGTATGAAGGTGATAATGTTGACAATCAGAATGATGAGGAGGAAAATAAAAAAGATGATCCAAATAAATCGAATTTATGGAAAAAAAAGAAGTATTTTTTTAGCTACCTTATTGAGAGCATAATTTATTGCATCATAACCTTGATGTGATGCATATAGAGAAAAATATTTGTGAAAATATAATTGGAACAATTCTTAATATGGACAGAAAAATAAAAGACAACTTAAAGATTCAGCTTAACCAAGTTGACCTAGGAATTCACTATGATCTTCATCCGAAATTACTTTCTAAGGGAAGGTCAAGGTTGCAGCCTACTTGCTTTAGGATGTCCAAGAAGGAAAAAGATGTGTTTCATAAGGTACTGAAAGATATAAAGGTCCCAGATGCATATGCTTCCAACATATCAAAATGTGTAAACCTAAAAGATCGAAAGCTTTGTTCCTTGAAGTCACATGATTATCATATCTTAATGCAAGACTTACTTCCATTTACTTTACCTTGTTCCCTGTCAAAGCAAGTGACCTCCAGTATAATTGAACTTAGCAATATAATGAAAGTTATTTGTGGCAAAGTTCTTAAGATAGAAGAGCTTAAAAAACTTTAAGATCAAACAGCTCTAACTTTATGCCACTTAGAGAAGATTTTTCCTCCGTCATTCTTCACCATAATGGTGCATTTGGCTGTCCATCTACCTTATGAAGCAAAAGTTGGCAGACGGGTTTATTATCGATGGATGTACCCATTAGAGAGGTATTATATTATTAGTTTATTATACTATTATCTTCAACTTAAAGTTTAAGCGCAGACACTAATATTGTTATATATTATGTTATAAGTTTTTAGGGAAGTTAAAATCTTATTGTCAGAACAAACGATATCTGGAAGGTTAATTGCTGAAAGATATTTGGCTGAGGAGTGTATGACATTTTGTGCAAGATAGTTGAAAAATGTTGAAACAAGATTTAATAAACTGGCAAGAAATGTTGGCTCCTACATAATAACTTAGCCAAGACATACTTATTTAAAAGTTTTGGACAACTAATCGGCAAGGTTGAAATGGTAGAGCTAGATGATAAATCTTGGGCACAAGCGCATTTATATGTGCTATTACACCATGATTTTAGTGGAATTACTATGCAAGTAATTTTTAGTATAATTATTTGTAACAAATATATATTGGAAAACTTTTACTTCCTTAAGTTAACACATTTTTTTGTTCATAGTGAGTATAGAAACAACTTGAGAGCTCGTCTACATTCTCGAAGATCACATCTTTGCAAGCTTGATAAGTTATTTATGAAAAATTTTCATGAGTGGTTAGGATAAATTATAATTAACACAACTTCTTCTAAATTCATTGCTAGGCTTATGTTGTTTTCCATTTTACATAGAAAGTGATGTGTCTTTTCATGTCTTGTAATAGGTTTTGAGTGAAAGGGATGTTAGTGAAAAAGTAAAGAATCTTTCAAAGGGACAAAAAAAATAGTGAAAAGATATAGTGCATTCATCATCAATTGATTTAGATTTCATACCAAATCTCATGAAAGATCTAGGAAAACTCAAAATAGTGGAGTAGTTGTTACTTCTTTAATTACAAGCTATGCTAGTGCTAGGGATAGTAATCCTGTGGAGGGAAATGTTGATTATTTTGGAATTATTAATGATATCATCAAGTTGGATTATTATGGCAAGTGGAAGGTCATGTTGTGTGATTGGGCTGATGTGAATACTTCTAGAGGTATTAAAAAAGATCAATTTAGATTTACAATGGTGAATTTCTCTCGACTAATTCACACTGGCCAATAATTAATTGATGAGCCATACGTTTTTCATCTCAAGTAAAACAAGTTTTTTACTCTGAAAACCCGAATGATGAGGGCTAGTATGTTGTACTTCAAAATACACCTAGAGACTTGTTTGATATGGGTGATGAATGTTAAGATGATTTTGAACAAAGAGTTGAGTACTTTCCTTTTGCCAATCAAAACTTGACTGAGAATATCCCTAGCACTAGTATAGAAGTCTAATGGGTTCATAAAGATGTTGATGAAGACATTTATGAACCTTGACGAGTAAAGCAAATTTAGTATGATTATATCACAATTGATTTGTTATATATATCTTCAATATTTCCAACATTTTATTATATGATACATACTGCATTTTACTATGAGTTATAGTAGTGTTATTAACTTAAAATTGTTGTAGATAATATGCCAAGGAGAAGATTGAAGGGCTTGAATATTGCTCACACTTGTTCAGAGCCAGATCTTACTGATGCTTCAGCTGCACCTTCTTCAAGAATCCTAGATAACCTTTCAGGAATATGACTTTAGAGAATGCAATTCATACTAATTTGAATGCAGGTATTAGTAAATGCCATAGAACTTCTTGCTTATGTTAATTGTTCAATGTTCTACAATTGTTAATCTTATATGACTTTTTTATAGTCGATAATACTGGCCAACGCACAACTTGAAGTCCTACTACTTCGAAAGAGTTATGGGAACTACCTCTTGATGAACGTATTGTTGTCTCTAAATATAGTGATAACCAACCAATTAGTCCAGAAGCATAAGTATTGGCTGGCTTTCTAGGCATGATTGCTTGAAATGGGAGAAAAAAACCAATCCATTATGAATCATGGCATGAAGTGCCAAAAAAAGACAAGCTTAAGGTTTTGAACTTTGTTGAGTTACTAGTCTAATTTCCTTAACATTACTTTGGACACATTACCTGAAGAATTTCATTACTAATCAATACTAACTTTGTAATTTTCTTTCATTTTAGCAATGATTTGCTTTGGATATTCCAACATCCTATGTTCTAAAGTCAGTGGGGAAAAAAGGGAAAGATTTTAAGCATAACTTAACGAAGAAGTACTTTGATCAAAATATTGATATTGCTATTACAAAACAAAATGTGCCACGTGGTGTGGTTGGTTGGTAGTATGAAAAACTTGTTGACTTCTGGTCTTCGAAAAAATGAGAGGTATAATAATATTTTTAATTAAGTATTTGGTATTTTTTTAACACACTTTTACGTAATATATATAATTATTTATGTGTTTAGGTAATGTACAGGAGCAGGAATGAGTAGGACTTTAGTAGAAGGCAGCAAATATATAGTCACATAAGTGGTTCAAAAAGCTTTGCTAGAAATGCATATGAGAAAGTAAATTTTCCAAATTTAATGCATAAAAAATTGTTATTATTTTTAATATTTTAATATAAATATTATGCTAAATGTTTTTCTATAAGAAGTGGATCAAGGTTAAAAAATAAGACGAGTTAAACTATTCCATTAACTTACACAAAGAAAGATGGTTCCTATTTGAATGTTAAGACACAATAAATAGTGGTATGTTAAAATAAATATACTATTTTTTAAATTTAGGAACATAGTTGATACCCGTAATATTAATTTAATTGTTTTATAGGAAAAATAGAGGAAAAAATGGTCGAATATCAAGCTTATGCATCATTAGATAGCTTAGTGAATATGTATGATATGGAAAATGAAATATTCAGTTATGTTGCTGGAAAAGAAAGACACAGAAATGCTCGAGGTGTCAGAATAGGTACAACGCCATCCACCTATTATGGTGCTAGTGCTCAATGATATAGTTGTTCACAAACTCGCTATAAACAAGAAGTTCAGATGTTGAGACATGAGATGAGAACCATGCAAGAACATTTTGAAGAAGTAGAAGCAACAAGACAAGCACAGATAGCTAGGTTGGAAGAAGAAAGAGAAGAAAAAAGAAGAAAAAATGAGGAAGCAAGTGAAGAAGAAAGAAGAAAATATGAGCAACTCCAATCAAAGTTTGACTCATTGATGAATTTAATGCAGCAAAAATACTAACAAGATCTGCTATCTTAGGTAATATAATATATTAAGTTTAAATTATTTTACTTATTTGACTCAATGATATATGTTACTTATATATATTAATCTCGTATATATTTTGTATATTAGGGTTAATCATATGACAACGATCATGTTATGGACAACAATTATCTACCAACTCTGCTTCTGCTTCAGGCGATTTTACCTTTTGCACTTATTTTTAAGTTTTAAGCATATTTTTTTTAAATGTACTGGGACAAAGTTGTTGTATCAAGATATTGTTTAATATAAATTTATACTTTTATATATTTTGACTTTATTTTCTTTCTAATTTCTATTATAAGATTATTACGATGTAAATATTTATAAGAATTATACAGGAAATTAGAAAATATGAAAATATGGTATTATTTTTAAAAATAATAAATTTTAAGAATTAGCAACGTTTTAAGAACAAAACACCCTTATAAATGTTGAAATTTTATGAATGTATGAAAGAAGCTTTTGTGGCATTTTGAGAAATAAACGTCATTAAATTTCAAAATTTAATGACATTTTTGTTTTATAAATGCAGCTAAATTTTCATATTTAGCAGTGTTTTACAAAACTAAATGCCTCTAAATTATAGTATTTAGTGGTGTTTACTTCCTAAAACGCCGCCAAAGTTTCAAATTTAGCGGCGTTTATTTCCAAAATGCCGCTAATATCTTTCTCTTAACTATGAAATTCATACAATTAATGTTGTTTATAAACGCCGTAGAAGGTATACAAAATGCCACAAATTTAATGGTGTTTTAAATAATAAATGCCGCTAAATTTCTTAATGCAATTTTTTGCAACATTTTTCATGGCATTCTATTCAAACGTCGTTATTTTTTTAGCGATGTTTTTAAGCGCCACTAAAACTTTAAATAAATGCCGCTAAAGTTTTGTTTCCTGTAGTGAAGCTCATTCTTAGCTACCTTTTCTTGCTAAAATCATAGCAAAGGAAGGCTAAAAAGTGAGATATAAAAGTACAAATCTATTTTTCTCACATTATTAACAAGGTTTTCAAAGCTTTTAGGGTATATATCCTATCCTTTCTCTTTTCATTTACTAGCTTTTGTATTTTCATCATTCTAGTGAACTTAACATGCTGACCATAACCCTATCTTAAATTTTCATGCATCTTATGGCCTTGGTTATGGCAGACTTAGGGTATTTGATGCTTTGTTGACCTCTTTACCATGTTCTTCCATATTTATATGCTTGGTTCATTTTAAAAGTAAGTTTTAATGCTACCTTGAAATTCCAACAAGCTATTCTCCTTTATTCAAGCATGTTTGTATCATCTTTATGGTAATATTCTTGATGTCATTCATTTAACTAACATTTCCATGCATTGTTATGCTCATCTCTCTATATATTGTCATTATTTTATGCTTAAATATCACCTTTGCATATGTGAACATGCCTACCATGTTTCTTGTCATGAATATCATCTTTAGCATATCACATATTTTTTGATATGATCATTTATTGCTTGTCAAAAATTTGTTTTCCTAAAAGCCCCTAAGTTAAGGCCATGATAACCTCAATAAATGAAGATGAACATGGACCTAAGGTTTTCTATTAATTGTCTTCAAATTCTAGGGAAAAATTAAGCTTTCTATGTTTGGATTCAAGGTTAAATGAGGTCAAATGTTCTAATTTTCAAAACAAAAATGTCATTTTTAAGTTTTTCCAAAGTTGTTTGTGTCTTGATCTTTTTGCTTAGAGTCTTTGTGTTTGTGACATTGTCAATAGCCTATCTCATCATCCTAAATTACTTTTGGATTGTGCAGATGAGCTCATGAAACCTATGTCACTCATTTTTTTCTGTCATGGATATTTAAATGTCCATGGCCTGAGTTTAATGTAAAGAAACCCAAAAAAATTGAAAAAATCACCTATTTTTGCCTAACAGCATAGTGGTTATGACTTGAAAAATTGTTTTCAAACCATAAACAATTTTTATGAATTTTTTTATATTTTCCATAACAGGATATCGAATTCCCTTTCTAATGGCATCGCGGTTGCCTTCGGATCATTCTTAATGTGGGAGACATGATTTTTCAAATTAATAATATTCAAAACCCTTGGAATCATCATTTTGCATTCTGTTTGGGTTATTTCGACCCATCAAATGATTTTTATGAACTTTAAAATATTTTTCCTAAAAGATTCATAAAATTTTCTTTTTAAAAAGGTATCGTTTGTGATTTAATGATTCCATGTAAGTTTAGAATGATTTTTCAAAGTTTTCAAACCGTTTTTCTTATATACACTATTAGTGTTGCAAAGTTGGTATTAGTTGTGACAATATCTTCGTCAATGATAACTTTATAAAATAGAGTTATTTAGTCTCATTATGCATATTCAGTTAGGTCTTAGAGAATTTTATTTAAATGTCATACGTATTTAGTAGTTTTTAATTTAGTAATTTTTACTTATTTTTAGTAGTTTTTAATTTAGTCTTATTTACTTTCCTTATATTTTAATTACTTAGTTATTTAAATAATTCTCGTATTTTTGTAGGTTAAAACGCTAAAGAGCTTTCACAAATATAACAACTTAATGAAGAAGGAATGTGGACTCAAGAAAGCAAGGTTATTCTAAGTTGGAAAATTCCAAAAAATACATGCTCAAGTTACTTGCAAATCAAATCTCTTTACTTTAGGTTTTTTGCCTATAAGTATGATTTTTATGTTTAGGTTTTAAAGACATCCCTAGATACTTTATATCTATTAGTATTAAAGAAGAAGAAAAGCTATCAAGATTTTGCAATAGGAGAAAGATCGAAGAAGTTAAAGATCGAGATTTAATAATTCTTAGTTTTCTCTTTTCCTTTCATCTTTTTATCTTTATTGTAATATATACGATGGTAAAACTTCATTGTATTGTGTTTCATTTAATCAATATGAGCTAAATTTATTTTTCTAGGGTTACAATGGAACTCAACATGTAGTTTGGATTATTTTAATTTTCTTCTTTTGATTTAATGATAATTAAGTTGTTTGTTCAATCTTGATCTTAATGCTTCTAGTTGCTTGGCCACCAATTAGATTGATTTGGTAACCTTAATGAACTTGGAAAAAGGACTTTTGGTTTAGACTTGATTGAGTGACATGTGTTTCATATTCATTTATTAGGATGAATTGATCTGCATGTTAGATAAGAATATACAAGCACGCTATATGTAACCAAATTAGAGTCTAAGCTTAATGAGTTTCTTTTAATTCAATTTGCATAGGAATATAGTAAATTGGTTGAAAAAAATGTTTTTATAAGACCATCACAAGATACTTACAAATAAATTAGAACTCTAGGTTAACAACTCGATATCATTAGTCAAGTTAAGAGGATAAAATAAATTCAAATAAAGTGTTGACGAAAATTATAATCCTAGGTTTTTATTATTGATTAAGTAAACTTCTTTTAAATTTTTTTGCTATTTAGTTAAATTTAATTTAGTTAATTTAGTTTAATTTTAATTTTAATTAATAATCTTTTAATTATTTGTTTGAATAAGATTAAATTGTGTTAATTTTAGTACTTAGTAGATTTAGTACAATTCTTCATGGGAACGATACTCTATTCATTACTATATTACCTGTTATAATACGTGCACTTGTGTGGTGTAAATTTGACAACAACTTTCTGGCACCGTCTCTGGGGAGTTGTTTTACTAAATTATTTTGCTAATATTAATACCAAGCAAATTTAATCTTACATCAAATTTTACTTTTATTTTTTTTTATTTTTTTGCTACCTTTTGTCATTGTATGCAAAGAACGAGAAACTTGGAACTTGTCCCTTTTGATTTAGAACTCGAAAGAACATTTCATCGACGTCGAAGGGAGAATTTACAAGCTTTGACTCAAAATAATGCAATGGCCAAAAAAGAAGATACGAAGTGTCTACAGGACTTTACTGTCACTCTTGCGTTAAGCATTCATTCTAGTATCCGGAGACCTATTCAAGCCAAGAACTTTGAGATAAAGCCAACCATTATTCAGATGATTTAGACATCAATTCAAGTTAGTGGTCTACCCAGTGAAGATCCTAATGCTCACATTGTGAACTTTTTAGAAATATGTGATGCTTTCAAGCACAATGCGACATAATTTAACCTATTAAAACATAATGCGACAAGAAAAACTTAAACACAATACAAATATACAAATATAATACGAATTATTATTTATGATGTGTTCGTATTATTTTAAATTTTGAAAATTAATATTGATTTTGTAAAAACAAATAAAATTCAATAGTTTAAATAAACTATGATTTTTATCATGTCTTTTCATGTTTTTTTATGTCATAATTATGATATATTTTTTTTATATACAAGGAAAGCAACAACATTGAAAGCATAAATTAAGGTAGAGGAGTGGATGCTTGAAATTTAATCTAAGGGTCTGTCACTCTAATGCATTTTAGCCACTAAGCTAAGAAATTGTTGACTATTAAAATATTTTATATGTATATAAATATTAATATATTAACAATTCATATTATATAAATTTTAATATATTCACAGATTTATATCATAAATTAAGGTAGAGGTGGATGCTTGAAATTTAATCTAAGGGTCTGTCACTCTAATGCATTTTAGCCACTAAGCTAAGAAATTGTTGACTATTAAAATATTTTATATGTATATAAATATTAATACATTAACAATTCATATTATATAAATTTTAATATATTCACATATTTATATCATGTTCATCTTTTTGTGTTCGCATTGTTTTAATAACATAAATCCTACTTACTAAATAATTTTAAATTTTTAAATATATTTATCAGATAAATAATGACAAAAATGTTAAAAAAAACACTGTGCAGTCAAAGGTGTAGAAACGCCAAACATATGGATGCTTTCATGAAGAAAGCATCCAATTTTTTAAGCTTTTACATCAAAAAGCATCAGGCATTTAACTCCAACTGATTGAAATACTAGACGAATAAAAACTGTAATATTTCAATAATTAATTTCAAAATAATTTTGTTTTTTAATTTATTTTGAAATTCGATCTACCCATCACTTGAGATAAAGTGTGATGCGAGAAGGTAATGGTTGTCCCCATTTTTTTAGTTTATAAGAGTATTACAAAATAAGTTGTTCTTTAAAATATTTTTAAGTATTAGTTCATAACTCATGCGATGCATGAATTAATTTTATTTGTTTAAATATGTACATGTACATACATTAAATATTATTTTTAAATATATGTTAAAGTATTGAATATTGAACATGTATAAGTTGTATAGATCTGTCAAAATTTTAATCAAATTTGAATTAAATTTATTCAATTATTTGTATATACATGCGCAATATATATATTCAAAATCTAATTTCAAATCAAATCTATTCAATTTACTTTTTTTTTTAATTTAAGTTATCAATATATCATCAATTTTTTAATTTGTATATATATTTTTTGTAATGTCAAATATATTTTAAAATTATGTAAAATTTTAATATTATATCAAAATTAGATTCTATAAAAATACTATTTCCTTGCTAAGACTTTTTCCTACAAAACAATTGAATAAAAATTGAATCATAAAAATAATGCACATTCATTGTTATGACTGTGCTTAAATTATTCTTAACATAAAAAAGATTAAAATGTGGTCTTTTAAATATATATAGATCATTTAATGATAAATATCTTTCTTGGTTTTTTTTTTTGTTTTCTACAAAAAAAATTAATTGGTGAATTGACAAATAATTAAAAAAAATCACACTTTTCAGGCGAAAGTTTCAAATTGAAACAAAAAAGTTACATAATACTACTATTTATAGGAATATTGGATGCCAATAAATAGGATGTATATATAGTTTTAGACTGGTTAATGTTTTTCAAATTTAAAATTTAAAATGAACATAATAAGTAATTTGTGTATTTTTTAATTAAAAATTAAATAAGATGGTAAGAAAATTTATCAATGTAAAAATTAAGATTTTTAATTTTTAAAAATATAATATTGCCAAATAAAAAGAATTCTTTAAATTTCAAAATTTTGTTACAAATTAGTCTTGATTTTAGATTAGTAATTTCGTCTATTACATTTAATCTTGATTTTAAATGAATAAAACTAACAAAAGATTGATAATACATAACATAGAAGTATTTAATTTGAAAATTTTTTAATTTTGATTTTAGTTTTATCTATTATTTTTTAATTTAATTTCAAATGGATAAAAAAATCGAAAGATTAATAAGAGATCATCCAAAAAGAATTAATTTAAAATTTTTTGAATTTTGAATAAAGATATACTTAATCTAGTACTTTGGATACTACAATATTAGTTAAAATCAAAATTATATTTTGCGTCATCAAGAGAAGATATCCATGTAAGCTGCCATGTCAACAGTACTTATCGAATAAGCTTGTACCTGTTTTATTATATTATATATGATTTGATCCCTTTAGATGATAAAGGTGAGGAGAGGACAAGAAATTGTCTTTTTACTTTTCTTTTTTTCTTTTTTTTAGGTTTATAGGAGAATTATAAAATGGGTTATCATTTAAAAATATTTATAACTGTAATCATTAAAATAAATAATTACCAATAAAGATATAAAGGTTTTCTTTATTTTAAACTTTTGCTATTAATAGTAATTGATAGTATAAAAATAGATATTCGATACTATTACATATTTGGATATGAA